>CAUYPK010087915.1:0-10554 GCA_963574355.1 Loris lydekkerianus | reverse complement strand
AGTTCTCCTTCATAATCTCATGGAGAAGAGACTCTGTGCCTTGTGAAGCCACTTCGTCACTTTCGGGGATCCCTATAAGACGAATATTGGATTTCTTTGAATTATCCCAGAGCTCTCTGAGAGAGTGGTCTGTTTTTGCTCTCAATTTCTCTTCTTCTTTGCAGGTTTGGGAGCGTTCGAAAGCTTTGTCTTCAATGTCAGAAATCCTTTCTTCTGCTTGCTCTATTCTGTTACTGAGGGATTCTACTGTGTTTCTCAGATCTTTGAGGAATGCAACTTCTTGTCTCAATGTGTGAATCATTTGCTCTTTGAATTCGTTGAATTCTTGAGATAACTTTTGGAATTCTAATTCGATCTTATTTGCTATCCAGATCATGAATTCAATTTCTGACATCTCAGCTATTTGTTTGTGCATGGGGTCTTGTGCTGTTTCTGCCCCATTGATCCTTGGGGGAGTTGATCTCTTCTGATTATTCATAGTGCCAGAGTTTTTCTTTTAATTTCACCTCATGATTTCTTTGCACCATTGCCTCTGGCCGTCATCAGAGTGGGGAGGTATCTCTCCAGCAGGATCACTCTATTGTTGCTGGATCTTTGTAGGGAGTGACCCTGTATAGTTCCTCTGGGGCTGCTCCTGCTAGGGAGTTCTGGTTGTGGAAGCACCTCTGGTGTGTGACACACCTGGATCCAGCAACAGGGCTGAAGGTGGTGCATACCTTTCTGGGAGTGCCTGGCACCCAGCAACAGGGCTGGTGGTGGTGCAGACCGTTCTGGGAGTGCCTGGCACCCAGTGACTTTGGCACAGAGAGCCCAAGGCTCCAGCAGTCTCTGGCCAGGAGTAGGGCTCTGCGCAGAGGCAGGGAGGGCTCCAGAGGGCACGCAGCTACCAGAGTCCCTGGACAGATGAATGGGCTAGTGTGGAGGCTGGGAGGACACAGGAGGGAGGATGCAGGGTTGCATGGCTCTCGCAGTTCCTGGTCAGGGAATGTCGATGCCCAGTGGGTGCGCATCAACCGTCTGGGGTCACTGCACAGCTCTTATGGAGGTCTGGGCGGCACCAATCCCAGGAGTTTGAGGTTGCTATGAGCTGTGACATCACTGCACTCTACCTAGGGCAAAAGCCCAAGGCTCCAGTGTGCCAAAACTGTCTCACTCTGCCCCTAAGGATTAAGGCTGTAAGGCAGCTCAGTCCCCGTCTTTAGGCTGCTCAGTCACTAGGTTACTTTGTCTTGCCCGATCCTTGCTCTGGGACCCTGAGGACGGAGCTTGCTGTGGCAGTTCTTTCACAATGGCTTCTTGCGCCCAGCTCAGTGGCTCAGTATGGGGCCCCAAACAATGCCCAAAGTTCTCCACACTCTTGCTCAGGCTCTCCCCAAGGCAGTTCAACTGAGTGCCAAGTCCAAGAACACCAAAACAGTTCACAGGTAAGGCCTTTCCAGTTTGCAGTCTCACTGTTGCTTGTAGTTATGATTGCCGGCGTGATTAGGTTGATTGAACACATGCAACCACTTGCCAGTTTTCCACTGTTTTTGTCCTCCTCTTGGGGTCCAGAAGTCCCTTGCTGGCTCCCTGTATTCTCAAAGGGTTGATTATAGGCAGATCCTACCAGCCAGAGATGCCTGGAGCTTGTCTCCCCAGACTCACCATGCCCAGTTGCAGGGAAGCTGTTACTCGGCCGCCATCTTTAATCTCTTTTTCTGTAAAATTTTTTATTAAGAAAAAAAGTTTCAAACAAACTGATTTATAAAACCCTCTTATTAACTATCCTCAAAATAAAAATATATATATTAAAAATATATATATTTAATAATAAATATATAAATATATAATAATATATAAATGTAATATGTATATTTAATAATAATATATATGACTTGTAAATGTAAAATATATATTTAATAATAAAAAATTTTTTTATTTTGAGGATAGTTAATAAGAAGGTTTTATAAATCAGTTTGTTGAAAACTTCTTTTCTTAATAGAAAATTTTACAGCACCTTGCAAAAGACTGTATTTAGACTCTTTACCACATTTCCCAGTGAAGTATCTACAACCTTACACACAAGGTTAACATCATAGATTATTCATTTGTGGATGCTTTAAAAAAAAACACAAAAACTTAAGGTAATAGATAACACATTTCTTTTGGAAGCCCAGAATAAAATTTAACCCGGTTTCTATCTACACATTGCAGTTCAGTCTTGCTGGCCTAGTCATGTAAGGAGGTGGGTAAAAAAAGGATATCAAGACAGAGCTGAATGGAACACGGTCATGTTCTAGATTACCAAATTACGGAAGAACAATGAAGGGCACAGTTACTGAAAGACATTGGAATCAATGTAAGAAATTAGCATATTGTTACCAGAGCCATTGAACAGATCTCTCTATTGATGTAGAGAAATGCTACTTCAACAAGGACATTTTGTTTTCTGAGAGAAAAGTGACAAAGATACAAGAAGATATTTTCAACCAAGAAAAAAGCTCTAAGAGCAATTTATATAGATGAGAACTTGATTCTTTTAGAGGCTTCACAGGTAAGAGAATTTAAAGATGAGTAAGATCTTTCTAACTGCATGACCTATCGTTAACTAGGGAGAAATGTCAGAAATAGATCTCCACTTTCCCCAATATGCAAATAATTTAATGATGGTTCAAAGATGAGTCAACAGTCATATAACAAAGGCTTTACAGTAAACATTTTCTTCATTCATTTCCATAATAATTATTTTGAAAGCATCTGGAAAAGTATAAACACAAGTTATGTTATATTCAAGCCATAAATATGTAAATCACATAGACCTGTTACTAATAATTCGCTCTTCCTAGAGTCACTGAACTTACCAAACCATATTATTTCTTAAAGTCTCTTTGGTATGGTTTGACAAGGTAATAGCAATGGGCGAGTATGGTAATGGGAAAAGTTATTTGACATTAAAATTTCCCTGGAAATTTTGGATAATGTATGGAAACCTTGTTTTTTCTATAAATTTATCTTCTCTTTCTTTCTTCTTCTTCTTCTTTTTTTTTTTTTTTTTTTTTTTAGAGCCAGAGTCTCACTTTATTACCCTTGGTAGAGTGCCATGCCATCACAGCTGACAGCAGCCTCCAGCTCTTGGGCTTAAGCAATTCTCCTGCCTCAGCCTCCCAAGTAGCTGGGACTACAGGCACCTGCCACAATGTCCAGTTATTTTTTGTTTCAGTTTGGCCGGGCCCAGGTTTGAACCCACCACCCTTGGTATATGGAGTCGGTGCCCTACTCACTGAGCCACAGGTGCTACCAATCTTCTCTTTCTTAAAGTTATATATGCACATGAGTTAAAGTCAAAAAGTATAACAAGTCTTGTTATCAAATCAGCCCTGCCCTGGCCTCACTCCTATTTCCTGCACTCCTGCATCTCCAAATTTTGATACTGACCTCTACATCTTTAAATGACATGTTTATACTTTAATCTCTTGATTTTTTGAATTATGCTGAATAAAAGTGAGGTCTTAACTCTTTTTCAGTCACCACCTACTAGGTACATGCATACTTCCTTATCTCTCACCTCCCAGTAGAGTTCTATTTTTTAAAACAAACTTTTTAGTTTAGAATATTTTATATTTTCAGAAAAATTATGAGGATGATATAGAGATTCCATATATACCCACCAAATTTTCAATATTGTTATGTCTCCTTTAAGTTCCTTAAATAGGCTGGTGTCCTATGCTTTCCTTCTTGGGGTGGTTTCCTAGAACTTCATCATCTGCTCCAAAAAGAAAAAGGTTCATGTTTGAGTCTATTAGAGCCCTGGAATCTTGGGAGGTACATTCACATTTATGCTGTTTCCTTGTTCCCTGGTCTCTCTCTCTCTCTCTCTCTCTCTCTCTTTCTTATTGTTTGTACCCTCATTTTCATGAATCACATCCTGCACAGAGACATTGCATATCTAAAGATGACTTAATTCTACTCTTACATTTAGCTGATACTTGTTGGTTATGGAATTATAGAAAAAAATCATTTCTCATTAGTGTTACAAGGCATTACTCAATTGTTTTCACATTCAGTGTTATCCTTGCAATATCCAAGCCACTTTGCTTCTTGGCCAAGCCATTCTTTTCCTTGATTTTTCTAAAGAAACCTGTTTCTATTTCCTTGATACTTTCAGAATCTTGTCCCCAATTTGATCTTTCAATTATTTAATGAGTCTTCTTAAAATTATTATCTTATTTTTAATTTCTAAAGCCTCTGCTATGTTCTGTGAATGCTATAGGAAATTTGTTTGCTCTGTCTTGGATTTAATAGCTTTCAGTAAACTAAACAATTTAGTTTAGTTTACTGGACAGTTTAGTTCAGTGAAAGCTCTGCATGCAAGCATGTGGCTTGTTGTCTGAGATCTTTTTGCAGTGCAGTCTCATTGTAGAATCTCCAACGTATTTATTTCTCCTGCCTACTGACCAGGTGGACTAGTTAGGGTCCTATGGAGAATGTGTTTCTAGTTTCCTACCTGGAGAGCAGAGGCCTGGATGCTCACCTATTTCACTGCATGGTCTTGCAGTGTAGAGACAGTGTATTTTACCTTCCAGAGTGATTAAAACTCCCAGGTTAAGGAAAGAGCTGTGGTCTAGCTGCAAAGGAAAGTGGAGAGGATCTGAGGACCCAACTCCTTTTAAAAAAGACTTTCAGATATAATTTAATTTTTAGTCCCAATTTCCCCCTCCAACACACCCCCATTTAAAGAAGTTAGTGGTATCATTAATTTGGATTCTCTGAGAGTTCTCAAATACCAAATTCAGTTGCCCCTCAGATGCTCCCTGACAATTTAGGATTTAGCTTTCTAGTCCATCTGTTTTCCAGTTTCTAGAAATTTATTATGATTGTGTCTCTCCTATTATCTTTGCCCTTGTTATGCTATCTTAAAAAATCCCTTATTGCTGTGTTACTGGGCTTCAGGAGAGGAATGGAAGCTAAAGTGTACATTCAACCTGCCATTTTAACAAATGTGGCCCTGTCATTAATCCAATTAGAAAAAAAATTATTACAAGGAAAAAAAATTCACATTTCCATAGCTATTTCCTCCCATTTGAAGGGAAATCAGAGCAAAAACTAGAGAGAATGAACACATAATGTTTAATGATTTTAGAGTTGGCTAAGACCTCTAAGCAGACAATTCTAAATCTACAGATCTTTCCTGTTTAAATGACAGTGTATTTCAGTGTTATGAGTCATTAAAACAGAGAGTTCATGAGAGAGGAAAGCAGTTAGTTGTATTAAGCTCCACAATGACTCTGATTGTTTACTGAAATTTCAGGAAACTGATCTCAGTACAGTGAAATCAAAGATATTCACACAGTGACTGAATAAACATACTGCTTAATGATGATGACAAAGGTTTTGATACTATACTAAGGAAAATGCAAACACTACATATTATGACAAGCTAAGGTGATGCTGAAAAGCATTAAGGATTCTCTTAGGAAAGGAACTTTTTCACTATATGGTTAAAAGTATGCTAACTCCTTGATCTAGGCATGTGCTGGT
This sequence comes from Loris lydekkerianus, assembly GCA_963574355.1. NCBI lineage: Eukaryota > Metazoa > Chordata > Mammalia > Primates > Lorisidae > Loris > Loris lydekkerianus. Next base: position 5,037 of record CAUYPK010087915.1, on the reverse strand, counting down.
GGGAATTACATAACTGCAATGCTCATTGGACAGTTACATTTTGAATAATCATTCTGGAACTTTCTCTTAGACCATTATATCACTTTTAAAATTATATTCAAAATCATTGCTATATATGTTTATTTATGACAAAAGATCTTAATTGACACTAGTCAAAAGTTATGCAGTATCTAGATGGTTTCTTTAGATTCTTCATATCAAAACAGTATGTAACAAAATAATAAAAGAGAATAACTTCCAGTTTCTGAATTGGACATTTTTGTTTGACAAATTTTTAATTTTATTATTCTTCTTTACAAAAAAAAAAAAAAGAAGAAGAAGAAGCATGTTTCATCTTAGAATAATTATGCTGTGCTCTAAACACCTGTCTCTGGGAAAATTAGACCTACAGGTAGGGATTAAAATAGAAGCCAACATTTTAGAAGGACAACTTTATAAGAGCTTCCAAAGTGTTCATATCCTCTACTGTTTTATTTCAAGGAATTTTTTCTTGCCTCAGATGAGGACCTTTCCAAGTTCATCCCACAAGAGCTATTACATTCTGTGTCCTAGGACTCTGGCATCAGAAAGTTCGCAGATGAGGCTGTGCTTCCTGCAGTTTCTGAAGTGCATACCTACCCTTTGACATTTTCTATAGGTAAGAAACAAAGGGGGGGGCAGGCATTTAGGGTAACTTATAGGTCACAGATTTGCACACATTCAGTGAAAAGTCCTTTCCTCTCTTGGAAATCTGAAAAGTCCTTTCCTATCTTGGAAATCATGATCCAGAGAACTCAGCAGGGGGAGAAATCAGAAATGTCTGTGCCTCACAGAGGACGCCTGATGTTAGAAACTTTGAGTCTGTTATCCTGGGTTCTATTATGTGACTCTTGCTGCAAATGGCCCCTAAAGTATCTTGATAATGGAGTTTTTATTATCTGTTTTTAATGGTTCTGAAAAGAAATCTTAAGTTGCCATAGAGTTAGAGCCCCAGATATGAAGCAAATAGCTGCTAAATTTGGGGGTATCTTTTCCCTTAGATTAACAAGAGCACCTTTTACTAAAGGAATCCCTTTGAGGAAATATTCAGATGATTCTAACCCAACATGTTGAGTCACCCTGGTCACTGAATCCAGCCTCAGACATTGAAGAAGAAAGATGAGCATTCCTATGAACACGATACAATCCTGTGTAAGCCATTAGGTTTGGGGTTATTTGTTAATGCAGCAGTGGCAACTGGACCAATTTCCTTATTATTTTTCCCATAGTGGCTGATATTCTAGCAGTTAGAATATCACCATAATCTAACACACAAAATAGAAGCTACATTGTATATTCTTACCAAGCTAAGGAAGTCATAAAGAACCATTCCATTCCTGCTGCATTCTGCTGGATACCTGTGAGTCAAAACCCTACCCATTTTCAAAGGGAAAGAATATAGACTTCACCCCTTATGAGCAGGTGAAAGCTGTATCTTGGCTATCTTTGGAAAATATATACTCTACTTCCTGACTCTCTAGCTAGATCATGGTATATCCCAATCTTGGAATATGAGAAACTGAAGAAATATACTTGAAAAATCACTTAATAATAATGCTGCAATGTTCATGCTGCAATTACAAATAAAGTAATATGGGTGACAAATCTAACAGAATGTTAAAATGCGATTAAATAGAATAAGAGGAGACGACAACGTGGTTCTATTCTTGAGGAAATGTGAGTGAGTGAATACATTTCTATGATAGTATAAAATGCTAAGATGAGAATGAGAATACAAAACTTTAATAAATTAGTATTCATTAAAGACATTGAAATAATATTCAAAGACTTTTCCAAAGCCTGTAAGAAATAAGAAAAGAAGGAAAGATATGCTTACGTAATAAAGTTTTATAGATAATTTCTATCAAATATTCAAGAAACAGATAATCTCTGTATTTCACAAGTTGTTTTAAATAATGAAGAAAAGAAAAACCCAGGAAGCTATTCAAGTATTTTATGAAGCTAGTAAAACCTTGGCTTCAAAACCAGGTAAGGATAGTATGAAATAAAAATAAACTTAATAACATATGAAAAGTTCTAAATAAATTATTAGTTAACTGAATGTGACAGATGGACTATTTAAAATAACATAAGGAAATCTCAAGAATGTAAGAGTGATTCAAAACTAGGAAAATTTAGCAATGTCATTTACCAAATTATATTTCAATCAATACAGAAAACAATGTGGAGAGGGTGTTTGACAAAGTTCCACACTGAAGTAAGACTAAAAGAAAAAATAATTCAAAACCAAGGAATTTCATTAAAGTTCCTTAACTTAGCAAAACCTCTCAGCCAAACTCTACAGGAAATTTTACAACAAACAATAAAAAATAGACTTTTTAAAAAAAGTTTGAAAAAACTAGTACCTACTATCTCCACAAAGTATGAACATACTATAGCCAGGATGTCCAGAGCAATTCAGTATGAAAACGAGGAAAGACAAAATATAAGACTTGAAAGAAAATGATAAAACCGGTATCATTTGAAAATGTATGACCACTCACTCAGAAAATTTAAAAAATTAGAGTTAATGAGAGTTTAACACATTTACTGGTATCAACTTATAAAAATCTACTCGTTTCTATCAATAGTAACTGACTGAAAATTAAAACAGAAAATTAAATAATATGCACAACAGCAATGGAAACTATAAAAGTTTTAGAGAGTAACATAAAGAATATATAAGAGCTTTATGGAGAACATTTTAAAACTTTATTAAGGAATATAAAAAACAAAATATGAATAATAGAAGAGGTAAATTATACTTATGAATGAGACATTTTAAAGATAAGTCTATAATTTCAATGCAATTTAATTAAAGTATAAGGATTATTGGAGAAGCCAGAAGAACAGTTATAAAATATTAATATATTTATAAGAATAAACACTTATGAGTAACTAAGGAAACAATTTTAAATGAAGAGCAAAGAGGAAAGTAAAATTACTGCATAGTTATGGAAATAAAATAATATGATATAGACTCAAACTAAACAAATAAAATAGCAGAAATAAATAAAAAAAAAAAGACCCCACACAGATAAGTCACTCTACTCTGCTGTGGTCTGGAGAGTACAAGGAACTCTATGTATTTGAAAATAACAAAGAAAAAGAAAACATACAGTGTATAAAACATCTTATACAAGTGGATACCAATGGGAAAGGGGAAAAGTATTTGTTGTTTTTCATTTTGAAATAGCCAGATAGGGTGAACAGGTACAAAGCCAAGGCTGGGGGAAAGATGGAATGCTCAGGGAACTGCTAGTAGTTTACAGTGGCTGAAGATTTGGATGCACATCTGGGAAGGTCATGGAGATAAGACTGATGGAGTCTATGCAGTTTCAGTGGGAATGCCTTAGGCAGTTAACACAATGGTAAATATTTGTGCATCTAAACAAAGAACGGGTACATTAAAAAATACAGTGCATATGGGGTGGCACCTGTGGCTCAAAGGGATAGGGCGCCAGCCCTATATGCCAGAGGTGGCGGGTTCAAACCCAGCCCTGGCCAAAAACTGCACACACAAATACAAAAATACAGTGCATAATAATCCTAGTGTTATCATCTTGTGGTACCAGTATATGCAGTCTGTTATTGACTAAAACATCATTATGGAGCACAGGAGTATGTTCTGGGCCACACTTAGAAAGTATAAAGTCAAGCTACATTAGCATATATATGACTGCCATAGGATAGTCCCACAACTCTCTGTCAGTCTGAGACATGATAAACTTATGCAATAACTTGTCAAAGAATAGGGCTTAGAGTGTGAGCTAGTCCCTCCCGTTGGGACAGATATATGTGGTCTCTACTTAGTCAGAACATAATATTTCCATGAGATCAGTGTCCTGCTTGAATATCTACCTCTCTGTTCCCATTCTGTTTATCATGTAGCCTCCCTTATTAATAGCTTGGGGGTAAGAGGAGTGACAGAGATAGGGAGAAACAGAGAAACTGAAATGGAGAGAGAACTGCTTCTGCAAAAATACTTAATCATATAAAAATGTTTATAGGCAGTTTAATTAACATCTCTTGTAAACATGCTAGAATTATTCAGTTTCCCAATCTATACTTGACTTTGGATCATGAGCCAAGATAGATTCATAGATGTAAAAATCTGAGGTCTGGACCCAAACCGTAATAAGTTCGCCAAATTCCACCTTGGGAGACCTCTAGGGAGTCAGAAAACTGGGTTTCTCTGGACAGTTGAGATGAATGTGAGAGAGCTAGATGGAAAGTCTTCAAGAAGTTGGATTTCAAGTGAATCTGGGCTAGAGAGTGATTAGAGTCCTGAACTTCTAGACTTGTATTAAACAGAAGTGGCGGCAGTGGCCACCCCATCTACCAGTTCTCAGTAGGAATGCTCTCAGCTTTTCCCCATCCAATATGACGTTGGCAGTGGGTTTGTCATATATAGCTTTTACAATTTTGAGATATGTTCCCTTTATGCCTAGCTTTTTGAGTTTTTTTTTTTTACCATGAAATAGTGCTGAATTTTGATAAATGCTTTTTCTGCATATACTGAGATGATGATAGGGTCTTTGTTTTGCTTCTGCTTATGTGATAAAGCACAATTACTGAATCATACTTGCAGCCCTGGAATAAAGCCTACTTGGTCAGGGAGGATTATTATTATTTTTTTACATGCTGTTGAGTTCTGTTTGCTAGTATTTTATTGAGAAGTTTTGCATGTGTATTCTTAAGGGGTATTTATCTGTAGTTTTGTTTATGGTTGTTGTATGCTTTCTTGGTGTCGGTATCAAGGGGATACTGACTATGTAGAAAGAGTTAGGGAAAATTCCCTCCTTCTCAAGATTATGGAATAAATTCTGCAGTATGGGTACATGGAACAGAAGATTTTCAAAAGAAGACAGACAAATGTCCTTCTGGAAGGATGTTTGGAGAATACTTAGAGACCTAAAAATAGACCTGCCATTCGATCCTATAATTCCTTTACTAGGTTTATACCCAGAAGACCAAAAGTCACAATATAACAAAGACATCTGTACCAGAATGTTTATT
>CAUYPK010087913.1:0-11344 GCA_963574355.1 Loris lydekkerianus | reverse complement strand
GTTGGAGGTGGCTGGGACCTCTGAGGCCACGGTAATTTAACAGGGTAACAGATTTAAACTGTCCCAAAAAAAAAAAAAAAAAAAAAAAAAAAAAAAAAAAAGCTGGGCACAGTGGCTCCAAGCACGCTGGGAGGCTGAGGTGGGTGGATTGCTTGAGCTCATGAGTTCAAGACCAGCTTTAGCAAAAAGCAAGACCCCCCCCATCTCTACTAAAAACAGAAAAACTGAGGCAAGAAGATCGATTGAGCCCAAGAGTTGGAGGTTGCTGTGAGCTATGATGCCATTGCACTCTACCTAGGGTGACAGCTTGATATCTCTCTCAAAAATAAATAAAATAAAGATTGGTATGTGGGAGCATAATTTGAAAACATTCTTAAAAAGAAAAGTTTAAGTTCTCAGGCCTTACTCCAGACCTCTAGGATAAGAAACTCCAGGTGTGGAGCCAGAAATTTGTGGTTTAAATCAGAGCAGTATCAAAGATAAAGCATTTAGTTAAAGCAAAGTGCTAAAGTCAGATCTTATTCAGTAATTACTGACAGTAGGGAAGAGATGAGCTTTTTTCTGATTAGTACAGTGGTGTCTGGGCATTTTAATTAAAGGAAAAATGAGGGAGTAGAGGAAGTAGGGCTTAGTAGTCTGGGAAGTGAAAAATTAGAGGGCTTGTCAGTGTAAATGTGATTAGACCAGCTGTGAGTTACTGAAGATGTCTATTCTCCTAGTAACACACCTATGTTTTATTCCAAAGGCTGGGTCTCCCCACCCCCCAAGTTTCTGCCATAGATTCTGGGAGATAGAGGCCCTATCCTTTCTGATGATTGCATTTCAAAGGACTGGCTTTTATGCTTTTGAGAAATAGTCCAGAATTGTAGGAGACACATACACATCTCAAAAGGACAGTGGAAAGATTCACAGTTCCAAGCTCCGTTGAATAGTTACTCTAGGTAAGGGAGGACTGGGGCCTATCCTGGGGTATTAGCTAGAACTAACTTAATTCTTTCAAGTGTGCAAAACTTTTCCTGATAGGAATTCAAAAGTGGGCTGGTCTTCCCAGTGATTTGGGGTCTTAGGCTGCTAGAAGCTGTACTAAAGTTTGGTCAGGTCTCAGTGCTGGGATTTGAATGGAATGTTTCTGTCAAGTTATTGCAGTTCTCACCAGCTATCTATGTGATTTTAACCAGCACCCCACAAGTTTGAGAATCACTGTTCTAGAGTATACCCTAGGTCCAAGTCCAGACTAGTTAAGCAAGGAAGTGCATCAGTAAATTCACTCCCATTAATTTACACCTGTAATTTCTTTCTTTTTTTTTTTTCCCCTATCCAGGTAGAAATAGACCTGGTGGTTGATAATGATGTGACATCTCCTTTCCAAAAGAGGAATTTTGATTGTGGTTATCTAATTATTTCTCTACTATTGCATACTATATCTATTGGTGGCACTTAAGTTTATCAAAGGTTGCAAGATCAAGAGAAGCCACATTTCAGGTTATCAGTGAACTAGAGGAAGGGATGTGTCCATGCCACACCATTGCTTCTGGATGCAGTAAGTTGTGTATGACCTGCAGATGTCCATGTCTGATGTCGGGTGTTTCTAGGGCAGCCAAGAGGAGGACTATAGATAAAAATCTCCTGGATTTTCTCTGCAGTACCCTTTTTCTACCACTTTCTCTATATTATATTCATGGTTGCAGCAAGAGCCATCCTTTATATATCTTCCCAGAGAATTTGGCATTGAGCTGGAGGAGAGATGAAAAATCCTGGCTGCATTCAAGCACCTGGTTCACTTGTTCCATTAGGCCCATCTACATTATTCCTGGGTTTTGTGAGGCACCTCTATCTTTATAAGTTCCTTTTTCTTTGCTTAAACTTTTTCAAATTGGGTTATTACTTAAAAACAAGATGCCTAACATACATAGTACAGGAGAAACTTTACACTGGATATAGGCCATAAAGAAGAAAGATATGACAGAGGCCAAAGCTCTGAAAGCAGAAGGGGATATAATAGATGTCATAGAATAGTGGTTCAGAGTATATGTTTTAGAGCCAAGGTCTGGGTTCCAATACCAGTTTGACTCCTTATTAGCTGTATAACTTTAATAAGATGCTTAACCTCTTAAATTCTTGCTATACCTGTGAAATAGGGACTCATTAACTTATTTAATATTCACTATAAAGCAAGAATAAAGCTGGGTATAGGAAGAAAGCAGTTTTACAACAGTGAAAAAGCTTAGAAGGTAGATAGTAATGGTATCTTTGAAGCTTGTGAAGATTAAATGTCACTGTACAGCACAAGCATAATAAACTGACATAGTAAGCACCTAACAAGTATTAACTCTTATTGTTATCAGACAAAAATGGTCCAGCTGTATGTCACTGTCAGCCAGATGCAGGGACTGGGATTAGGTTTACTAAACTTTGTCACAAGACCAGAAATTCTGGAGAATAGTGAGAGTGGTTTCTCAAAGACTGTTCTATCTCAGCTATAATTCTAATGATTTTTATAATGAGAATAGCAGGAAACAAACTTAGAATTTTTTAATTTTATCTGACAGAAAACAACATTAGAGGCCGAGTATGGTTGCTCACACCTGTAATGCAAGCCCTCTGGGAGGCTGAGGTGGGAGGATTGCTTGAGTTCAGGATTTTGAAACCAACCTGAGCAAGAGTGAGGTCCCATCTCTAAAAATAGCCTGGCATAGTGGCAGGTGCCTGTAGTCCCAGCTACTAGGGAGGGTGAAGCAAGAAGATCACTGGAGCCCACGAGTTTGAGGTTGCTGTGAGCTATGACACCATAGCACTCTACCCAGGGTGACAGAGAGACTCTGTTTCCAAAAAAAAAAAAAAAGAATATGAGCTAACAAGACTAGGTCAGCTGTAATGGTTCAGCTTAGCTTCTCAGACTCCATCTTGCAGCCTGTTTTTCTGGCTTCATTTCCTTTTATTATTGTATTTCATATCTATGAAATTGTTTTTACATGGAAATAATTACTATGATTTACTGTATATGTCTGGAGATTGAACTTATTCAGGCAAGTGATAGCTTTAATGTTACACTGGGAACAATAGGTAACACAGAAAATAAGAGGCACACGGAATAATAAAAATGTCTAAAAATAATATACTTCTTATCCTGATGACTAAAGCTTTTAAGTATTGTTTTTGTTTTTGTATAGCTCTCTAGTCCACTGGTCACATTCAGGTTTATTGTTTTTTTTTTAGGGGGCAGGGGTAAAGCTTGATGTGGGAATGCTGTAATCCAGCCAACTTGACAGCCATAGGGGTGGTGTGCAGGTTATCTCAGGGGCCAGTCCTTCCCTCTAAGTCCTGATGAGAACCTGGTCACTCTCTGGAACATATGCAGGAGTCAGAGCAGGGCAAGAGACCTCTTTTTAAGTAATGCAGAGTGTAGCATAGTATAGCTTTGGAGGTGGTAGGGCATGTTGTGACAGAAATCAAAGGTCAACTGCTGGACAGCTTGTAAGCAGGTGGCTATCTTGGGTGGAGGAGCCGAGACTACTTGAGTAAGTTCCACGGTCTGGGTGAGTTTGTTCCTGGAATGCAGGACCTGGAAGATATCTTAGACCTGAGTGATCTTTGTTGAGGTTTAAGGCTTTTGAAGTTTTTTCTGTATCTGTCTTAGAGTTGGAGACAAATTCTAGTCATACCTCTTTTGGTATATTATCTGTAGATTGGGACTAGTATTCTTTTTTTAATTATTTAAGACCCCCCCCCAAACAGGTGCTTGCAGTTTGTTGACTTTTTTGAAAAAATAAAGTTGTAAACTTTTATTACAAATTAAAAATGAAGTTCTTAAAAATCTCAACTTGACCAGATATGAAACAATTTAAAAACCTTTAAAGGTGGGCTTGGCGCCTGTAGCTCAAGCAGCTAGGGTGCCAGCCACATACACCAGAGCTAGCAGGTTTGAGCCCAGCCCAGGTCTGCCAAACAACAACAACAACAACCAAAAAATAGCCAGGCTTTGTGGCAGGTGCCTGTAGTCCCAGCTACATGGGAGGCTGAGGTAAGAGAATTGTTTAAGCCCAAAGAGTTTGAGGTTGCTGTGAGCTGTGATGCCACATCAATCTACAGAGGGTGACATAATGAGACTCGGGCTCAAAAAAAAAACAACAACCTTTAAAGGTGTATTGAGAAAAACCAGGCTATTAAAAACAAACAAACAAAAAAAAAAAAACACCATGTTTGTTATTTACCAAAAAAAAGTCTTTAGGTTAAAAATAATTTAAAGAAAAAATCCCATGGCTACATAGATAATGCAGCTAGTTCTAGTTATCTAGTCAACAGGCACAAAGCAAGCACTTAACGTCTTCAGCTCCAATCTTTCGTTCATTTCTTATTGCTGGAATTTCATATTCGTTTCTTCTTGTTGGATGACTAAACTGAATGATGGTAGAGATGGTAAGCCAGCATTTTACTCAGCCCCGCCCTGCTCAGCCTCCAGAGCAGATGAATTCTCATTTGGTGGATTGGCTGCTTTTGTCTCTGTGTCTGTAATTGAAGTTGTGGTGGTACCAACGTTGAGGTGGCTGCTGACCTTGGGTCTCCTCTCCTTTATTCTCTTTATCCTCTTCATTGCCATCCTCTCTGAGCTGTCTTTGGTGAGGAGGGCCCCAGCAGAATCCTGGTTTATAACCCTGATACAAATTCTGTCTTACTGGTCCAGGAAAACAAGGTCTTTCTTGTTCTGCACCTGATTGTCAGCACCCTCCATCATTTCTCCTTGCCCTGGAGGGTTGGAATACTGTGGTCTCTGCATGTAGTAAGGTGGGAACCTTCCCCTGTGGTAGGGCCAGCATTGTTGAGCCTGACTTTCAGGAGCACTCTCTGATCCCTCATTCTTTTCCCTGCATTCACTATTATAGTAATTCTGCTGGTATTTGCATGGAGGACCCTTGTGATGTGGATAGCGCCTATAATGGTTACAATCTGCTGCATATTTACTGCCTTGAACTGGAATTCCACCAGGGTTTGTAACATTTGCTGCCTCTGCACCCTTTTCTCCTACAACATCAAACTCCACAGTCTCTCCACCTCCTACATTGCAAAGGTACTTCCCGTGGTTATTCTCCTTTATGGCAGTTTGGTGCACAAATACATCTTCTTTGGTGTCATTCCTGTTGATGAAACCATATCCGTTTCTGACACTGAACCATTTTACTTTTCCAAAAACATTCCTTGTGATGATACTTTTGTCCCGCTAGCAGGCGCCTCTGATGTGAGACCACTTGGGGCACTGTTCCCTGCACCGCTGCTAGCGGTGCAGCTCTGAGGGTGGGGCGGCAGGTGGCTGCTGGGTCTCACCCATGCTGCTCACTCATGGTTGCTGTGATGGTGACTGGGGTGGGCTGGGGCAGCTGTGGCTCCTCCCCATGTGTGATGGTAACTAGGCTGACAGTGGGGCTGCTCAGGACTCTGGGGTGCACTCTCCGCTCCCGCTACCAATCAAGCTGGGGACGACTAGTATTCTTTTTTTTTTTTTTTGGAGACAGAGTCTCACTATGTCGCCCTCAGTAGAGTGCTATGGCGTTACCATTCACAGCAACCTCAAACTCTTGGGCTTAAGCGATTCTCTTGCCTCAGCTTCCCAAGTAGCTGGGACTACAGGCGCCCACCACAAAACCTGGCTATTTTTTGGTTGCAGTTGTCATTGTTTAGCTGGCCTGGGCCGGGTTTGAACATGCTAGCCTGGGTGTATGTAGCTGAAGCCCTATCCACTGAGCTACAGGCACCGCCCAAGGGACTAGTATTCTTAACAAGGTTTTGTAATGTTACTTCTGTGGAAGCCATCTCAAAATATGTAAAAGAAATGTATTTGGGGGTATTTTAATTTTTTTTCAGTCTTTATTTTTTGAAATTAAAATATTTTATATATTAAAATCCAATATGTTATCTTAGTACTAAGAAGCAAGAAAGCAGAAAAAAATAAATTGGAACAAATCTGACTACTGTATATAATTTTATAATTTTTAGCTAGTCTCTTAGTCTTGTGAACAGTTCAGTTTACTTAAACAGCTGTGTCTTATTTTATGAGCTGGCTTTGTAGACAAGGCTAGAATCGAATACAGGTGGATTATAGCATTTATTTATTTATTTAAGACAAAAATCTTACTGTGTCGGTAGAGTGATGTGGCATCACAGCTCACAGCAACCTCAAACTTTTGGGCTCAAGTAATTCTCTTGCCTCAGCCTGGGACTATAGGCACCTGCCACAACGTCCGGCTATTTTGTTGTTGTAGTTGTCATTGTTGTTTGGCAGGCCCGGCCTGGGTGCAAACCCGCCAGCCTGAGTGTATATAGCTGGCACCGTAGCCACTGAGCAATAGTTGTGGAACCTATAGTTTTTATTTTTGAATAATATTTATCTCTCTCTGATTTTCTATTTGATTAAAGATAAATAATTATAGTAGAATGATCAATTTATTTACAAAAATAATTTTCAGTGTATTTGGCCTGATTATTTGTATAAAGTCCAATAAGAATAATTATTAAGTCATATAGGATGTTTTTCTTTTAAAACTGACTTTTCTGGAACTTTTTATTTTATTTTTTTTTGTTTGAGATTCATTGAGGGTACAAAGAATTAGGTTACACTGATTGCATTTGTTAAAGTACCTCTTATACTTGTGTCCCACCCCCAAGGGCTGTGCCATACTCTGTGTCCCCTATTCCTCTCCCATCTCTCCTTTCCCTACTTCCTCATTCCCTACTCCACCCCTTGTATTAACTCATCTACTGCCTTCATATTAGAATTGAGTACATTAGATTCTTGCTTCTCCATTCTCATGATGCTTTACTAAGAAGAATATGTTCCACTTCCATCCAGGCTAATACAAAAGTTGCAAAGTCTCTGTCTTTTATTTATTTATTTATTCTGAAACAGAGTTTCACTATGTTGCCCTAGGTTGAGTGCCCTGGCATCATAGCTCATAGCAACCTCAAACTCTTGGGGTTAAGCGATTCTCTTGCTTCAGCCTCCTGAGTAGCTTGGACTATAGGTGTCCACTACAACACCTGGCTATTTTTTGGTTGCAGTTGTCATTATTGTTTAACTGGCCCAGGCTGGGCTCAAACACATCAGCTTTGGTGTATGTGACCAGTGCCCTACTCAGTGAGCTACAGGTGCTGAGCCTCTTTATCTTTTTTAATGGCAGAATAATAGTCCATGGTATACATATACTACAGCTTGTTAATCCATTCCTGGGTTGGTGGGCATTTAGGTAATTTCCACATTTTGGTGATTGTAAATTGAGCTGATATAAACAGTCTAATGCAAATGTCCTTATGATAAAAGGATTTTTTATTTCTTCTGGGTAGATGCATAGTAATGGGGTTACAGGACCAAATGGGAAGTCTAATTTGAGTTCTGTGAGGATCCTCCATACTTCCTTCCTAAAAGGTTGTATTAGTTTGCAGTCCCACCAGCAATGTAAAAGTGTTCCCTTCTCTCCACAGTCATGCCAGCATCTGCAGCTTTGAGACTTTGTGATGTGGGCCATTCTAGTCAGGGTTAGGTGATATATCAGGGTGGTTTTGATTTGCATTTCTCTGATGATTAATGATGATGAGCATGTTTTCATATGGAACATTTTTATAAGGAATTTCAGGTTTGACGTGAAAGTCTCTCTTGAACTAACTCGGTCCAGAGTGCTAGGATTATAGGCCACCCAGTTTACAAATGTTTTGTTTTTCATTGTTTTTTTGAGACAGAGTCTCACTTTATTGCCCTCGGTAGAGTGCTGTAGCATCATAGCTCACAGCAATCTCTAAGTCTTTGGCTTAAGCAATTCTCTTGCCTCAGCCTCCCAAGTTGTTGGGAGTACAGGTGCCTGGCACAACACCCGGCTATTTTTTTTGTTGCAGTTGTCATTGTTGTTTAGCTGGCCCGGGCCCAGTTCGAATCCACCAGCCTCAGTGCATGTGGACTGCTGTAACCACTGTGCTGAGCTCACAAATGGTTTTTAAATTCTGGAGAAATTAAGTAGAGATATAAATAAATGTTTCAAATTTTGTTTACAAATACATACATTGTTGTGGGCTATAAATAGTTCTGAAGCCAGAAAGGTAGCCTACATGATGGAGTCTGAGAAGCTAAGCTAAAGCAGTATAGATAACCTAGTCTACTGAGTTCATTCTTCCCCACACCCCCTTCCCCTGTGATAACCTAGTGAGGATGTTTATCTCAGGAGACTCTGAGGAAGTATTCACACAAAGACAATAGATGTTGTGATATTAGTAAAGGTTATTTTGATAATATGTTTTCTCTGATGATTCTCTTATTTTGTTAAAGTGAAAATTACCTTTCTGTTGTTTAAACAGTTTGCATTGTTAGAATGGAGACTACTTTGATGTTACTTCTTATCAGATAAAGTTAAAATTTTCTAGGGTTATTTCCTTGTTTTTCAGTATAAAAACTATTACAATTGTAACTGAGGTAGAACAGAATTGAGAGCCTACTCTCAACTGTTCTCCAGAATTGTTGGCCTTCTGATAATAAAGCTTGTTTTTTAGTTTTGTTTTGTTTTTGAGACAGAGTCTCAACTTTGTTGCCTTGGGTAAAGTGTTGTGGCATCAAAGCTCATAGCAACCCCAATCTCCTGAGTCTGAGCAATCCTTTTTTCTCAGCTCCTGAGTTACTGGGACTATGGGTACCAACCACAATGTCTGGCTATTTTTTCTATTTTTAGTAGAAACAAGGTCTCATTCTTGCTCAGGCTAGTCTCAGACTCCTGAGATCAAGCAATCCATCTGCCTCGGCCTCCCAGAGTGCTAGGATTACAGGTGTGAACCACTGTACCTGGCTTATAATAAAGCTTGTTTGGACCTAAAGCCTGTCTTGCAGATTGGCTAGAAAGTGACAGGTGGCTGGATCCTCTTCATCCAGTAACATTTCTGGCAACCACAAAAGAACCCCTAGACTGCAATGGTAAGTGCCATGCTGGGGGAGCCTAGTGGTTGCCTGGACAGGTGAGCCTAAGTGCTCAGAGGCTCCTAGCAATGCTGCCTGGAGATTTCTCCTTGACATCTTTAGGCTCTGCTCTCACGCACCCACCATGGCCATCACTAAGGTCCACCTGCTTTATTCTGGTTGTGGGCTGAGAGATTTCATTCTCTCCTGTTTTTCTGATTTCCATCTGTGGTTATTCAGAACATGAGAGCTTAGGCCTCAATCCCAGCTGACAGTCTATTGGGGCATATTCTGTCTGATTGGTCTCAATATCAGTACCTGCTGATGACAAAAAGGCAATAAAATTTTACTGTAACACAGCCTGACCCATGTATCTTGAATCGGGAGAAAAGTTGCCTTTGAATGGATCCTTAAATTTTTATACCATCCTACAGTTATAGTACTTTTGTCAAAGATCAGGGAAATTGGGGGAAAGCCCCTGTATACAAGCCTTTATGACTTTGCACAATTAAGAATGCTGGTTCTAAGGGCAACCTGCTTATGGTACACAAAGAAGCAAAACCAGAAACTATGGGAAGCAGGGGGGGAGTAAAAAAATGTGTGTAATGATGATGCTAATGTTTGTATTGAGCAGGACATTTTTGAGGAGCATGTAGTGTCTGTAGACCTAGAACACCAAGTGCTCCCGTACCAGAAGAGGAGGAACTTGCTTCTCCTTATTCGGCTGAAGGAGGTTTGGAAGTAAATTTGGTCAGGGGACCCAAGGAGGTAAGGTGGGGTAATACCCTCTGTGCCAAATGTCAGTGGGAGTAAATCAGCACTGCCAAGCTGCTGGATACTATTGGACAGAAACACCCTTCTCTACCTCTGATCTGTTAAATTGTAAAAATACCAACTCCCCTTTCTGTTCAGACCCTGTTAAAGTGACTAGCTAATAACTATTATATTTGCTACTCACCACCCCAATTGGGCTGATATACAAGCTTTTAAATATAATCCTCACCAGTGACGAAAGGCAGCTGGTAGTGGATAAAGCACAAGGTGAAGCCATCTGACTCCATAATAAGGATAGAGATAATACACCAGCACCAGAGGCTGCTATTCTGTTGACAGAGCCAGACTGGGGTCCGAATAACAATGGGTTGCCTCTCCTCAGTCATTATAAAAGATGTCTTTTGGCAGTATTATAGAAAGGAGTTCCCAGCCAAAGAAGTCTGAACACAGTACAGGCTATGCAGCAAAAAGCAACCAAGGACCCATCTGAGTTTCTGTAGAGAGTGTATGATGCGTCTCTCCAGTACACGGACATGGATCCTTAGGCTCTTGAAAATCAGCAAACGATAAATATGACTTTTATTTCCTAAAGCGCTCCAGATAGAGAAAAGAAATTACAGAGATTGGATGAGGCTTTAGGAATGAACCCCTTTCAGCTGGTAGACATTGCCTATAGATTTTCAACAATTAGGACCATAGAAAGGCCCAGGATGCTGTGATTTTTCTTGAGACCACCAATGGTAAAAGAGGAAGAGGAAGGAGACCTGGGAAAAGATTCCAGGGTGCCTATTATAAGGAGGTGGGACACTGGAAAAATGAGTGCCCCAAGAAGAAGGCTGAGGAGTCAGGTCACATGCCCAATCATCAGATGGTCGAACTGGCTGGTCTGAGGATGACTGAAAGTGCCTGTGGCCCCAACTGGATTTTCTGTCCAGTATCACTATTGCCCTCCATGAGCCTTGGGTAGAGATAACAGTGGGAGGAAAGGCTATAGACTTCCTATTGGATATGGAAGCAACTTTTTCAGTACTCAATGCCCCACTTTACCCTCTGACAAAACAGTCTGTTCCAGTGGTGGGAGAAACTGGACAATTAGAACATAAGTTCTTCCTTTAACCCCTTGGATGCTCAATTGGAAAAAAATAATGATCCACCAATTTCTGTACATGCCTGATTGTCCTTTCCTCTGTTGGGAAGATACTTGTTATCTAAACGAAATGCTCAGGTCACCTTTATTCCAGAGACTCACAGCCTCCAGATAGAAGTCCCACATGAGCATGCTTGGCAACTACTTCTCCAACAACCTGAAACTGAGACCTGATGGCCAAAAGAAATCAACCAGCAGGTAAGCCCATCAGTCTGGGCTGATGGAACTCCTGGAAAGACCCTCCAGATTGCCCCAGTGGAGGTCCATCTGAAACTCAACATGCTGTCTCCACAAAAAGAGCCAATACCCACTTAAACACGAGGCATTAAAAGTAGTTCCTTTGATTAACAAGTTTAAAGCTTAACACTTCTAAACTGCCAGTGGAAAATGCTGTAACAGAGGGAATAGCAGTTTGTACAGGACCTGTCGGCAGTAAACGAGGTGGTGCCAGATATTCATCCCATGGTGCCTAACCCATATACCCTCTTGAATGTCTTACC
>CAUYPK010087911.1:0-45840 GCA_963574355.1 Loris lydekkerianus | reverse complement strand
GAGTCTGGTCCTGTGGACAGCACGTTAGGCTACCTTCCCTGGCACATCAGATTGACTGAGATTATCTCTTTGCCTTCCCACCTAAACATCAGTTATGAGGACTTTTTCTCTGCCCTTCGTCAGTATGCAGCCTGTGAACAGCGTGTGGGAAAGTAGTGGATCCTTGGTTGTATAATTTGATTTTAGGCTTTGGAGAAAAGGACCCAAGTGACTCTGATGTTTACAAAGCACCTATGAAACCCGTATAAACCTACTTCATGATCATAATTTATCAACAAACACACAAAAAAAGTGTCTTACTTGAGAGTGTGTGTGTGCATGTGTGTATGTATGGAAATGAACTTACAAATGGGGTAAGTATTGGAGAAGGAAATATAAAGATCTACAGCCTTGGGCAAATAGCATTGTTTTAGGAGCGGACATTTCATATTTAAAATCTTCAGCCCCAACTACTTCCCTGTTTTTTGGTGGGAGAAGACGGGCTGATTCGAGCTGTTCTGGTTGTTGTTGGGGGACGGGAATAAATTTTGTTCAGTCCTTCTTAGAGACCAAACTTTAATTTTTAAGACTAATATATTGACTTATTAAGTGGAAGCATTCTGAGTTTGAGGGGGCTCCCGAGGAATGGAGTTCTGTGTTGCTCACATGTTAAAAGTTTGCTCTCACCTTCAGAGCACAGGGAATACTTGTATTCAGATATACGTCCATTTTCATATTTTACTTCATTATAGTCAAACAATGTCACTTGAGAATGTTGTTCTGGTGTTAGTATTCTGGGTTGTAAAGATCATTTGAAAAAGAACTCTTACTACATTGAAATGCAGAATTTTAGAAATTTATATATAGAATTCGTCAAAAAAAACCCCACAAAAGTGAATAAGATGTAATTTATTTTATTATTATTATTATTATTATTATTATTATTTTTTTTTTTTTTTTGCAGTTTTTGGCCAGGGCTGAGTTTGAACCTGCCACCTCCAGCATATGGGACCAGAGCCCTACCCCTTTGAGCCACAGGTGCCACCTAATAAGATGTAATTTTAAAAGTAAAGGTGGAAATTTTTTTTTTTAAGGAAAGGATGCTTTCATTTCCTTTTTTGTTTGGTGGGCAGCATGCTATATATTACCCAAAGTTGCCTTAACAAATATTTTCATTAGCTATTTTTATTTAAAATAAGTATTTGCCGGAAGTTACCATGGCAGCTCTTTTCTTCAAAGTAACCTGTTCCTCTGTGGAATAGCACATTTAGGGTCATGTTAATACCTGGGATTTTAACTCAGTAAATCCTGATGGTTACTTTGCATAAAAGATCAAGTTGGACTGAGGCTTGTGTAGAGAATAAAATATTACCAAAGTCTATAAAAATAATTTTACATGTTCTCTTTTATGACAGAGAACATCACTTGTTATGTTATTTTTTAAATGAATAAATGATTTCTTGGTATGTGTTTAATATTTCTTCCCTCACTGATTATTCTTGGGTAGAAACCATTCTTTATATTTTGTAGATTGTTTTCGGAAAACTCTTGTCAGCAAGTGTATGATAGATCTAAAATTACATTTTTAGGCTGGAGTAGTTCAAATACCAGATTTTTCAGAAGTCTGAAAGCAAAGAAAGCTGGATTTGGAAAGCATGTTCTAGAATTGTTTGTGAAATTCTGAAGCTATGAAGAGTAAATGTTTCAATTTTGGATTATAAAACCCCATTTATGATTTTAAAAATACATTTGAAATAAAAATTATTAAATTTAAAAAAATAAATAAATTTATATATCAGACAATTCACTGTGTCCTCTTGCACATTTGTAGGCAGTTTTTCTTTTCAAATAATAACTGACTTTAACTTAGAGTCCCATCTGCATTGTCATATGTAGAAAACCAAACATGTGCTCTTTATTTCCCTCCTGGGCACACAGATACCTCTTCTGCTTATCTGAGTGGCTTCTCACACTGACTTCCCAAAAGATGTCAGTTTCATCCCCATTGCACATTTGAGCTACACAGTTTCTCCTCTGCTTCACATTGACAATTTTTGTCCAAGTGGCACAACACAGTAAATACTGAGATTCTGGATAGTATTCTTAACCTGAGATATTCAGATTCTTAGATGATTCAGTAAATACTTAAGGACTACCTACCTCACCCACCGGACTATTCTAAGCACTAGAGGAGATGCCAGATGGAAGCAAAATTCCTATCCTCCAAGGAAGCATAATGTTGTAGAAAAAGCACAGGATATGAAAACAGGAGACCAAGATTCCTATTTAAAACCTGCCACTGGTAATCTATGCGACCTTGAACATGAAGTGGTAGGTGAAACCACATCCTACCATTTCTTTTTTTAAAACAGGAGAAAAAAAACAGGTTTATTTACACATACAAGCATGAGTTTTCAGTGATGAATAACTCAAACCTAACAAAGGGGAGAGGTGCTTACGGCTTCAGTAAGAAGGTACTGAAGGTTCTATTGAGGGGTTTTTGTTGTTGTTGTTGTTGTTGTTGTTTTGCAGTATTTGGCTGGGGCTGGGTTTGAACCCACCATCTCCCGCATATGGGGCCAGCGCCCTACTCCTTTGAGCTACAGGCACCACCCTCTATTGAGTTTTTTGATACTAATGGAAGTGAGCATGCTGTATCCCTGGCAGCTAAACTCCCACATGTGTGGTTAAATGGCAACTGTGTTTTCTGGAGGCTCTGCTTTAGTCAAGATAGTGAAGTTCAGATAAAATTTCTTTTATATCTTCTTTTTTTTTTTTTTTCCAGAGACAGAGTTTCACTTTGACGCCCTCGGTAGAGTGCTGTAGCATCACAGCTCACAGCAACCTCTTTCTTGTATGCAGGACCTAACCAGAGCAGGAGGCCGGTTACTCCAGATGGAAAGGACCGGTGAGACAGTTATTTACTTATTTTGGGGGGTGGGGGGGATGGGGGAATTCATTGAGGATACAAGAAACCAGGTTACACTGATTGCATTTGTTAGGTAAAGTCTCTCTCACAATTGTGCGGCGAGACAGTTCTTCACTCGGGTAGTCTGAGACTTCATAGGTAGAGGGAAAGAAATAGGTGGGCGTGGCCGTCACGAAGCCACCGGAAACGGATTCTTCCTCTTCCGGTTGGGGCTCGGTTCGGAGACTTACACCGGAGCTTAGCGAGGCAGGGTAAAGTTTCAGGGAGGTGGAGCGATCTGCTGAGGGAGTGATATTCCAAGGCCTCTTCCAAAGCTCCCAGAAGTTTGGAGTTCCACTCGCTAGGCGCGGGCGCTTTCCTAATGTTGCCTCCCCTAGCGGCGTAGCGGCGCACAGAGACCTCTGCGCAGCAGCAGGGAGGCGTGGCAACTTTATAGAAGACCTGAGGAACACGAGAGTGGCCCCCTCGGAAGCCAGAGGTAACTGAGAAGCTGCTTTTCCTTTTGGTCTGTTGAAGGGGTTCCTGAGGTTATAATGGCTGCTCCTACCACTTGCAGCCTTTGGGGCTACTGGGTGACGATGAGTGAGGGCGGGAGCCGGACACAGCACTTTCCAGTAAGCAGTGACATCTGTGCCAGGCGGCAGATCAGCCAAAGAGTTTGTGGGACTTGTCCTCAGCAAGGCTAAGGAGTAGGCTCCTACGGGCACGTCTAACTTTCGGAGGCGAACTCTTTCTACCCCATGTGAAAATATAACCCAGGGACGCCCGTGAAGCACACTCAGAGGCTGCCCGTGTTCAGCGTGCTTATGGGTGCTCCTTGTGGGATCTAGAAGGTGTAGTGAGTGAATCAGTGGGAGCTGGGGCAGTGAGGTCTACCACTGCAACTAACAAAGTTGCCTGATTTTTGCTGACTTATGATCAAAACACTGGAGAAAGAGTCATTTCAGAATTAAAAACAATAGCTGCTACTGACAAAAAATATATAGGAAGTTTCCCTGTACCTCCTGAGCCTGAATGAGCAACAAGGAGCTAACCATTTCTCTGAATACCCATGGCGTCCTTAAAAGAATTTTGTTGCCATTTTTGCTGGCTCTCAAGGCTATCCTCAGCCGTGAAAATATGTAAACTCACATCCAGTAAAATATAAGGTCAGGAGAAGGGGTACCCATACTAGGACCCTTCTTGTATGTGAAGAACCTTAATCATCACCATTTCTCTCTCTCATTTCTTTTCTTTCTTTCTTTCTTTTTTTTTTTTCCTGTGTATGTTACTGTCAACATTTGGATGTCTGTAAGCAAAGGCCAGCTGTTTTTCAAGTTAAACAAAAACTTTATATACAAGTACAAATATGTACAGTACCTTTAATAAGTCTTTCAAAGACCTGCATCCCCCTCCCCAAGGTTGCAACCTGGTTGCTTAGTAGAGGGACATTTACTGAGGGCAATAAGGTTACTTTTTCCTAAAGTACTTTATTTCTACTCTGATCTTGCTTGTCTCGGTTCTCCTACCAGTATTAATACAATGGAAAGGGGAGTATTGAATGTCCCATGAAGTAAAGGCTTCAATCTTCATGAGAGGATGTAGGGGCATAGAAATTATTTTTTTCTGCTGACTAAAGTCAAAAGACTGAGATGATCTGTTAAAATTTAGAGAAACTCAAATATGCCCTGTTTGTGAAGCTGGGACGGAAACATAGATTAACTATTAAATAATCTCAAAGCTCCTTTTAACCAATGGGTGCTAATTTTCTTGCTCACCAACCTTTCCTCTACTGATGAGACAGACAGATATTTGTCTTCTCTGAGCTGTGCTTTATTTCAATGTTGAGTAATAAAGAAAAGGAGAGAAACATACACCCTGAGTAATCTACCATCATGAGTGTCCTAATACTTGGCAGTTGATTTTATAGGGGAAACAACAGGAAATTTTCTGTTCATTTTTTTTATGATAATACACAGCAAGTAAATATATATCATATGGCTTTCTTGACATGTACTTTTTTCTGCTCTCCCTCAGTGCCCTTGGGAAGAAGATCCATTCGTTGGTTTTGTACCAAACCTGACAGGGCCTCAGTTGACAAAGGTGTACCAGCGAGTGTCAGTGCCAAACACAGGACATTCCTAGAGCAAATGATGAGGAGAGAGGCGGATATGTGCTTCAACCCCCAGATGGGATCCGTGTGGAAGACTATGGAGTCTGTGAAAGACAGTTTTAGTCAGAGTAAGAAACACAGCACGCAAATAGAGAGTCTTGGTCCTGAGAGTGCTCGCAAGCACTTCCGGAGCTTCAATTATCATGAAGCACCTGGGCCGCTCGAGGCTGTCAGCCAACTTCAGAAATTATGCCGTCAGTGGCTGAGGCCAGAGATCCACTCAAAAGAGCAGATCTTGGAACTGCTAGTGCTAGAACAGTTTCTGACCATTCTGCCCAAGGAAACCCAGCACTGGGTGCAGAAGCATCATCCCCAGGACATCAGACAGGCTGTGATCCTGGTAGAATGCTTGCAGAGAAAACCTGGTGGAACAAAGAATGAGGTAAGAAGAAAGATTCCTTATATGTACAATGAAATAGGATAAAGTTAGATACATTGGGATGGGGAGTTGTCAGAGAATAAGGTAGATCAAGTCACTCTTCTGTTGTTCCTTTAGGACAGTTAGGTAGGATCTGAAATTATACACATGTGGCAGTAATCAGGCCACAGGTTTCGGAGTTCCTGGCCTTAGAGAAAAGAAATACATTTTGCCCTCTTTAGAGCCAGGGTGAATTGAGGGTGATGGGCCTAGTCAGGAATGGCCAAGGAGGCAAGACTTGAGTTCTTAGAAACAGAAATAAAAGGCCAGAAAGAGTTGGGAAAGGAGGAAAGTTCAAAAAAATGGACAGTGCTTATAGAGACCAAAGGAGATAAACAGAAATATAAATCAAACAACTCTAGTGAGACTGCAAAGAAAGAGAGAGAGGAAATAAACATATAAGATATAGAAAGAAGACAAATGCCAACAGAGAAGTGGAGGAAATCAGGATTCTGAGGGGTAGTGTCCTCTCTAGTGAGAAGACATGTCTCTAGACCAGGAGAAAAGAGGCACCATTGCCCTCCATTTTTGGACTGTCCTTGTCCCTACTGGAGAGTGGAGAATCAAGGTGTGCCTTTGGAAGATGAAAGCACACTTCCTTTTCTCAGGAGCCTGCTTTGAAGAATTCAAGGCAGAACATATTTTTGGTGTCTTATTATAACCAGATTATGTGGAGAGAGGTTGCAACCCACCGCTTCCCCCATCTTTTCCTCCATTTCATCCTCTTTCTCCATGAAATCCTTCCCTGGCTATGGGAGGATTAGAAATTCTGGTTGACAGGAATGAATTTTTGTATTCAGTTCCTTATCTTTTAGAAAAAAACTAGAAGAAATCCACTAAGGCAAGAACCTAAGGCAATAAAGCAAGCCAGTGAAGGGGAACAGGCAGCCTGCTCAATCCTGCTACTAGCTTGAACTGGGGCTCCATGCACAGGGTTGGAAACCACTGAATTGGGGTAAGGTGGTGTTGGTCATAGCTTTTTCTATTTTTTTCCTACTAGATCTTGAGTATAGTTCTTTATGAGAACATAGCACAATACTCTTCAGTTTCTTTATTGCTTCCTTTAATGTCACACACTTCCCAAATCTGGGCTCTACACTTGTTCTTCCTTCTACCACTACCCCCAAAGCAAAAGTAAGCTCTGTGCTAATGAGGATGGGGATTATTTCTAGGTCACAGCTTATGATCTGGGAAAGGAGGCAGTGCTCTTGGGAGGAACAGCAGTGGCACCAGGCTTTAAGTGGAAGCCAGCAGAGCCCCAACCAATGGGTATGTTCCAGAAAGAATGTTGGAATACATACCAGGTACTACAAGAACAGCTGGGCTGGAATACTCACAAAGAAAGCCAGCCTGTATATGAAAGAGGTGAGGAGCTTCATCATAATTCTCTTCTGGGAACTGTGATAATAATTGATTCAGCTAGAAAGTCATGGGAGATTTCCAGGTGCCCAGCCATGCTAGCAGCTATGATGTCTCCCAGATGGGAGTATAGTAGGTCAAAGGTGGGTGAAGGTGAGTGAAGAGAGATATCCAAACCACGGAACTCTAATATTCACACCGTGGACTCTGCTCCTTTCAAATTTGAGAGAAGAGAAGAAGATGGAGCAGGGACAGGTGGCGCCACCACACTCTTATAAGTTGCAGGAGAAACTGGGATCAGACATAAGCTGTTAGTAGCAAAAGGTGAAGAAAATTGTACATGAGGAAAAAAATAATAAAAGACAAAAATCTTCCATATTTCCTGCTGTACAGTGGGGACCTAAATTCTTCATTTTCAGACCTTTTTTTTCTCAGCTCAGTGAATAATTTATTTTATGAGAGGACAAATTAATATATTTCCATTTATTAATTTCTCTCATGAAGTCTGAAGAAATAGTGAACTGGGGAACCAATTCTGTGAGTAGTAGATAGTTGGTTCTTATTTACAGTGAGATGAGATGGCCACTTCTGGGCACCACATTCATGCTTGTCAAGGTGACCTACCTTCATTGAAGGCATCCTGATGTTCTGTATTTTAGAAATCAGCTCAGGATGTTTATGAACAAGAAAAACAGAAATTTTCTCTGGCTCTTTTCCACCTACAGCTGTGCATGCTCAACAGATTTTAGCCTTTTCTGAGCAGAAAAGCACCAAAGACCAGAAGATGGCATCTGAGCTCATCTTGCCTGAGTCCCAGGTGAGCTGTACTTTCCAGCTTTTTCAGGTGGCCTGAACATGACCTTGTCTCTGCCTGCCCCAGCTGTCTAGGACCCATACTGTCCAGCAGGTGCTTTGAGGCGTGTTAGCCCCAGATGTTTTCTAGGCAACTAGGCTTGGCACAGTGGGAATTGGGTACCTCCCAGGCTGTTTACTGATCCCCTTTGCTCCTTCCTTTCTGCCATCTCACTTTTTCTGCCTAAATCTTGTGCTGTTAACTTCTTCAGTTCCTGAATTACCATGTCATTCAGAGATGGGTTGTAGGACAGCTTCGGTAGTGGCAAGTACTAAACTACAGCCCATTCTCTTCTTTAGAGTTTGTTGACGTTTGAAGATGTGGCCGTGTATTTTTCTGAAGAAGAATGGCAATTATTGGATACTACTAAAAAGACTCTCTACAATGATGTAATGCAGAATAACTATGAAACTGTCATCTCTCTAGGTAAATATTCTTTCCCTATGTGTAGAAGTTGAGTAATGCATTATATCCTTCATTTATGGAAAATGGACCCTGTGAGAGAGCCCTAGTGTTCCAGTAGCTGGTTGGTTCTCAACTTGATGGGGTGGGGGAAAGAAAAGGCTTATCTAGATCATGTGGAGAGCTTCTTATAAATACACATACCTCACTTCCGTATTCTAAATAGAATTCTTGATTTATCATACCCTTGTCCCCATCTCTACAAACCTGCTCTTGTCATATCACTTACATGTTAGTAAAGGTCATCACTATTACCTATGATGAGGCTTTTTGCTGATATTCTTTATCAAGTTGATATAATTCCTCACTTTATGTTCGTTCTTTATCATAAATGGATGTAGGATTTTCTCAAATACTTGTACTGTGTCAATTGATGGAAGCATATGATTTATTATCTTTAGTTTGTTGATAAGGTGGGTATGTTGATTAATTTTTATATGTTGAACCAATTTTGCATAGGTAACAGTGAATCCCACTTGCTTATGGTATATAATTCTTCATATACACTGTTGCATTGAGTTTGCCAAATTTTTGGTTGACAAATTCTGCATTTAAGCTCTTGGAAATGTTACTTTGTAGTTTTTTGTTATTGTTTAGAACTATCTTTGTATGATTTTGGTATCAGGGTAATGTTGTCCTTATAAAATGATTTGGGTAGTATTTCCTACGCCCTTCTTTTCTGAAAAAGATTGCATACAATTGTTAATCTTTAAATATTCAGCGGAATCCTCCATTGACACCATCTGGATCTGGAAATTTATTTTGGGAGAGCTTTTCAATTATAAATTTAGTTTCTTTAATGTCGACAGTGTTGTTTGGGTTATTTGTATCTGTATTGGTTGAATTTTGGTAGTTTGTGGTTTTGAAGGAATTGTTCCATTTTTCCTAACTTTTAAAACTCAGGAACATCAAGTTCATGGTATTCCCTTATCTTTTTAGTTCTTGTAGAATGTGTAGTGATATACTTTCTTTCCTTCTTGATATTGGTGATTTGTGTATTCTCTCTCTTTTTTTGTCACTTTTGATAGAGTTTTGCCATTTTTATTAACTATTTGAAGAACAAGATATTTATTGATTATGACTCCCGCTTTCTTTGGTATTTCCATTTTTTTATTCTTATTTGGGCTTATTTTCCTTTTTTTCTAGTTTCTCAAGGGAGGAACTTAAGGTTATTGATTTGAGTCCTTTCCTCTTTTCTGTTATAAACATTTAGGGCTATAAATTTCCCTCCAAACACTGAATTCCATATATTTTGATATATTGTGGTTTTATTTTCATTCAACTCTATTTTAAAATATCCTTTGAGGCTTTCTGTTTGAACTATGGGTGATTTATAAGTGCATTGTTATGTTTCCACATGTTTTTAGATTTTCCTGTTGTTTTCTGTTTTTGATTTTTAGTCTGATTACATTTTTGTCAGATTTATGTTTCTTAAATTATCAACTTCTTGGTTCTTGGTCTGATGAGTGATTTTTTTTATTGTATCCTGATCATTTTGTCTATTATGTTAGGAGTCTAGGTGCTATTTAAATAATATTTTACTTCAGCAGTCATCCTGTTTTAGTTTAGCATGGAGGTTCTTTCTTATTTTTGAAAGGCATGCTTCTAGAGACAAATTTAGTTTTCAGAGCCTTTATGGTGTTCTTTTGGTCTCCTTGGTTTATCTGGTACTGTTGGGGATCTCATGGGTCCCCAAGGGTTCTGCCTGAGAGCATGAAAGCCATGTTTATTAGGCCAGGGTGTCTGTTAGTGGGGAAAGGTAGTCTTAGATGAACAAGGATGAGGAGACTTTCTAGCCCAGGCGGCTTGTTGTGGCTGCATCCCTCTTGCCAGTTCTGCCTGCCCACTTTGGTGTCTCCTATTGAGTAGAGGGATTCTCATATCTACAGTGTTAAAGAGGCTTCCCATTTAATTCCTGATGTGGCTGGTGGCCAGTTCTACTTGTGTATCTTTCAGCTGGGGTTGAGGAAAAGTCTCTAGCCCAGTATGGAAGGCAAGTTCCTCTCCTGGCCACTTACTGTTGACAGAACTCTGGGCAGGTCCCCTTTGCCAGTGAGGTCTGATTTACTTCATGTTGTCAGAAGGTTATCCATTCATGCTGGAGAAGGAAACAGTCTCACCAGGCAGCCTTGCTTTGATAGGTTAAAGTTTTGAAAACCCTGGATCTGGTCACCTTCTTTTGTTGGATGTGGGGGTGTAAGATAGCCTGCTATGTTATTCTTCCAGTTCTAGGGTCCAAATACAGTTTGCCTTTTTCTTAACCACTTTTTAGAATTTACTTTTGGTTGTCTCTTACATTATTTAATGGGTTTGTTGTTGTGTCCATCAGGAAGGAGCAAGGAGAAATGGCCTAGAAATCACTTGTTCCAGTATGCTTTTTAAAAACAATGATCATTGACTTTTCTTTCCATTTGTGTAGTTTCCTTACACTGAGACACAGATGGCTGATTCTTCTGTTTATTCTAACAGGGTTAATGCTCAGAAATGACACTGGAAATGATCAGCCTATATCTGTTTCTGCATCAGAAATACAAGTACCAAGATGCAAAGTGTCAAAAAATATCAGAATGAAAGTTGTCCAGCAAACAAGGGTACGGAAACAGCATCAACCTTTTCCAAGGAAGAAAAGAAGGAAAGTTTCAACTTGTAAAGAAAAGCTTCCAAAACTTACATATCTTCATGGTAAAGACCACGCAGGAGAGAATCTTCATGGTAAAGGCCACACAGGAGAGAAACCTTTTAAATGTCAGGAATGTGGAAAAAGTTTCAGAGTTAGCTCTGATCTTATTAAGCACCAGAGAATTCACACTGAAGAGAAACCCTATAAATGTCAGCAGTGTGATAGGAGATTTAGATGGAGTTCAGATCTTAATAAACATTTCATGACACACCAAGGAATAAAACCATATAAATGCTCATGGTGTGGGAAAAGCTTTAGTCATAACACAAATCTACACACACACCAAAGAATTCACACAGGAGAGAAACCCTTTAAATGTCATGAATGTGGAAAAGGATTCGTTCAGAACTCCCACCTTATTAAACACCAGAGAACCCACACAGGTGAGCAGCCTTATACTTGTAGCATATGCAGGAGAAACTTCAGCAGGCGGTCGAGCCTTCTTAGACACCAAAAACTCCACAGGAGAAGAGAAGCATATCCAGTGTCTCCAGTTTGAGGAAAGTCACCATATGGAGGGTCAAGCTCCACCATATGGAGGGTCATCACCATATGGAGGGGCAAGCTCCATATGGTGATGAAATAATATAAAATTATGCGGCACCCAGTGATAGGAACTTGTCCTCAACAGAAAATTTGGGAGGGATACACGTCATACTTCAAAGAAAGGAATCTATTGTATCTTCAGTGCCTAGCACAAGACTGATACATAATGAGTATTTTATAAATAAAGAATGAAAATATAGCTATTAGATATCTATAGCTGTCTGTCTCTATGTGATCACTCAGAGCTTCCCCACCCTCAGTCTTCTAAATTCTTCACGTATAAGGTGCTTGTCAAATCTATGATGGTCATGGGAGAGATGGAAAATTTGAGTATTTATGTCCTCTAAAGATGCAGTCTCCTAAACAAATTCTTCCTAGGCAAACCATTGAATTCTCTCTTCCTGTTCTCCAGTAAAGTTCCCTGAACCCTGTGCTTGGTTGTTCATGCAGACAGAATGGTAACCATTGAAACCATTTCCCCTAGAGATACAACCCTCCTCAGGGCCACAACCAGTAGCAGTCTGTGGCCTGTTAGGAACCAGGCCACACAGTGGGAAGTGAGTAGGCAGGCAATCCAGCAAAGCTTCATCTGTATTTATGGCCACTCCCCATCATTTTCATCACTGCCTGAGCTCCATCTCCTGCCAGATCCTTGCCATTTATGGAAAATTTGTCCATGACACCATCACTTGCATCCCTGCCTGAGCTCTGCCTCCTGTCAGATCTTCCCCTCCCCCATCCATGAAAAAATGGTCTATGAAACTGGTCCCTGATGCCAAAAAGATTGGGAGCTATTCCTCTAAAACGAGCTCAAAGAGAATTGCTGAGTTAGGGAAAGTTTCAATGGTCACCATTCCATCTGGATGAACAACCAAGCACAGGGCTCAGGGAACTTTACTTGAGAACAGGAAGAGAGAATTCAATGTTTGCCCTGAAAGAATTTGTTTAAATACCAGTTGCTGGTCCCCACCACCAGATTCTCTATTTCTATGGTCTGAAGTAGGTCCAAAAATTGGCATTGCTAACAAATTCTCAAGTATGCTGATGCTTCAGAAACCCCACTTGGAGACTACTGCATTAGGCACTTCTGTACTTTCTTCTGAGGGCAGAGGTTGCCTTAGAAGCCCAGTAATTCTACCAAACGCTGATCCAGTGCTAGGTGTCTATATAAATTCCATGAACATATAGGTCTGACCACTTCATCTGCACCTTTTTCTCATCCAATTGGCAAATCTGCACCAATAATTAGGAGTCGGTACAAAATTTCCGTATGTTCCCTTAAGGTTGAAGCTTCCAGTGCCTCTTCCTAATCTCACCACTTTTATATCCGAGACTGCCAGCATGCCTGTTCTCCTCTGGACAATGACCCCACATGGACTTTGGGTCTCCATGAATCGCCCTTGCCATCTGTTTCTCTGGGCCTTTGCACATCAGTCACTACAACCTCAAAGCTGGATTCATTCCTGGGATCTGTTAGCCTCTGGGAGTGGAACTGACTTAAATAACCTGGGAATTATCTCTGAAAATTGTTTTTTCTCTTTCATGTTGCTGTATCTTCTCCACTATCCTGCCTACCTGACAGCCCTTTGCAACAGCCCACCCTGTATATAGTACCCTGTGGGAACTGATCCTGGATGAGGGCATAGAGTCCTGAAATGATGTAGCAGGGAAGTGCAGAGGCCTGTTTCTCTCCAGGGAGAGTCAGCTTTCTCTGAGTACTCTTAACTCTTGTCGCTTTCTGTAGGTGGGAAGCAGCTAGGTGCTCCAGAGGGAAACTTGGCAATAGATGCTATGAGGGAGAGTCAGCACAGTTGCCCAGGGCTGTCCAAAGTCTTCCAAGAGAGTGGGGACTCCCTGTACTGGTTTGAGAGAGTCCTTATGTCTGAGGTCTGCATGTCAGCAACAGCCTTAGTGCTTGAGACTCAGAGATCCCCCTAAAGATGCAGTCCAAGGATCATCTCCTGAGGAGTCCTTAGGTATGGCCATACTAAGGGACACTTACCCAGAGTGCACAAAGACTGT
Source organism: Loris lydekkerianus (assembly GCA_963574355.1). Taxonomy (NCBI): domain Eukaryota; kingdom Metazoa; phylum Chordata; class Mammalia; order Primates; family Lorisidae; genus Loris; species Loris lydekkerianus. The sequence goes on along the minus strand of CAUYPK010087911.1, from coordinate 32,440 downwards.
CCACGGGGTACTCGACATGGGAAGTTTTAATGGAATCCATTTTCAAATCCTCAATTCCATACACTCTTCTTCCAGAATTGCATCTGAGAAGGACTTTTCTTTCCCTTCTCCCCTTCACTACCCTCTCCACTTTCTCCTGCCCTGTGCTCACCATAGTGGATTGCCCCAGAGTTTATCAAACTCAAGGAGCCAACAGGGCTTTCAAAATATCCTGGCTAGGAAAGGGAAGGAGAAAAGACTGAGTAGGAAATCCTGCATAGCAAATAATTTTCTGTGTTTTCCTGTCAACAGAATTAACAGGAAATTGGTCATCTACTACATCATTGGGAAAAACTGGTAATAATTCAATATGCATTTTGTGTCATACAACTCTAAAGGAAATTATAATATTTGGGTGAAATTTTATAATTATAACATAATTTAATTATAAATTTCTGTTATAACAAACTTCCTTCTATTCTCATTTATATATCATCTCTAAAAATAAGAAATAGGAATATAATTGACAGTGAGCTAGGCCTTATCCAGGAAATAACTAATATTTATTAATGATATGAACTATTTTTAAAAAATCTATATCAAGCATGGGATATTCAATAATATTTTAATTTTTTATAATTACCCAAGTTTATAACATTTTTCTTATTTGATCAATAGTTTTTAGTAATAATAGAGCAATCAGAAAAAACACATTTACATTTATTTTTATTTTACTTTTTTCTTTATTGTTGAGGATTCATTGTGGGTACAGAGAACCAGGTTACTCTGATTGCTTTTGATAGGTAAAAATCCCTCTTATAATTGTGTCCTGCCTCCCAAGAGGTCTGTCACACACTGTGACATTTACATTTAAAGCCTCAGGGTCACGGGAAATTTTTTTTCTGTTTATATTCATTCTAAAGGAAACCTTTATGGAAGCATGACACACAAATAGAAAAATTCTCAAATATTTAGTGTATGGGTCAGCAAATTGTCACCAAGTGAACATCCTTGTAGTCATCACACACATCAAGATGGAGAACATTTGCCACACCATAACTATTGGAGCCATTTGCCCTTTTTAAAACTGGCTTGTTTGTATTTTTGTAGTTCAATTGTAATAGTACCTTATATATTCTGGATACTTGACCCTTATTATGCATATGATTTTCAGATATTTTCTCCCATTCTGGAGAAATGCATCATTTTATTTTTTTTTAATTTCAGATTGATATAAGGGTACAAATAATTAGGTTACATTGTTTGTGTTTGTTAGGTAAAGTCCAAGTTGTAGTTGAGCCCTTCACCGAGGAGGTGTGCCATATACTCCTGCATTGTGCCTGTTAAGTGGTAGCACATCAAATCCCCTTCCTCCTTCCCTCTCCCCCACTATTTAAACATAGTTGTGTTATTCTTTCATGTGGGAGTGTAGTTGTTGATCTACTGGTTTCATATTAGTATTGAGTACATTAGACACTTGCTTTTCCATTCTTGTGATCCTTTACTTAAGAGAATGTTCTCCAAATCCATCCATGTAAGCACAAAAATGTAAAGTCTCCACCTTTTTATGGCTGAATAGTTTTCCATGGTGTACATATACCACAGTTTGTTAATCTATTCATGCATTGATGGGTACTTGGATTAATTCCACATCTTGGAAATTTTGAATTGAGCTGCAATAAACATTCTAGTGCAAATGTCCTTATGGTGAAATGATTTTTTTTTTCTTCTGGGTAAATGCCAAGTAATGGGACTGTGGGGTCAAATAGAGGGTCTACTTTTAGCTCATTGAAGACTCTCCATACTTCTTTCCAACAGAGCTGCACTAGTTTGCAACCCTTCGGACAGTGTAAAAGTGTTCCCTTCTCTTCACACTCATGCCAGCATCTGAAGCTTTAGGACTTTGTGATGGGAGCTATTCTCACTGGAATTAGGTGATATCTCAAAGTGGTTTTGACTTGCATTTCTCTGAAAATGCATCACTTCCTTGATGCACAGAACTTTTTACTTTTATTTGAGTCCTATTTATTTATTTATTTTTAGTTGCCCGGGCTTTTGGTGTCATATCTAAGAAACCATTGCCAAATCTAAGGTCATCGAGATCTGGCCTATGTTTTCTTCAGAATGTTAAAGTTTTAGCTCTAACATTTAGGTCTTTGATCTATTGTGAGTATATTTTTGTATACATTGTGAGGTAGGGGTCCAACTTCATATTTTTGTTTGGATTTCCAATTGTCCCAGTGCCATATTTTTGAAAAGACTATTTTCCCCTTATTGAATGGTCTTGGTATCTTTGTCAAAAATCAGTCACTGCAACCTTAAACTCCTGGGCTCAAGTGATTTTACTTCCTCAGCCTCCCTAGTAGCCAGGACTACAGGCATGCACCACATGTCCAGCTAATTTTTAGTTGTTATGAAGACATGATCTTGCTATGTTCCTCAGGATGGTCTTGAACTCCTGGCCTCAAGCAACCCCACCATCTCTGCCTCCCACTGGATTCATTAGAATTTTCTATATATTATTTTATATTATCTGAGAATAGACATGACAAAAAAATTTTATTTTGCTTTGTATAGAACATCCAGAACAATGTTTAATATAAGTGGTATAAGGGGGGAATCTTTGCCTTGTTTCTGAATTCAGGAAGAAAGCTTTCAGTCTTATGCCATTAAATTTGGTGGTAGCGATAGATGTGAGGCTTTCTTTCTTTCTTTCTTTCTTTTTTTTTTTTTTGAGACAGCATCTCACTATGTCACTCTCGTTAGAGTTCCATGGTGTCACAGCTCATAGTAACCTCAGATCCTTGGGCTTAGACAATTCTCTTGTCTCAGTCTCCCAAGTAGCTGGGACTACGGGTACTTGCCAAACACCAGCTATTTTTTGGTTGCAGTTGTCATTGCTGTTTATCAGGCCTGGGCCTGGTTCGAACCCACCACCCTCGGTGCATGTGGCCAGTGCCATAACCACTGTGCTACGGGTGCTGAGCCAGATGTGGGGTTTTCATAGATATCTTTCATCATATTGAGGCAGTTCCTATCTAGTCCTAGTTTTTAAATCATGAAAGTGTGTAGAATTTTGTCAAATGCTTTTTCTGCATTAACTAAGATGATATTTTTCCCATTGTTCTATTTATGTTATGTTTTATGTTGATTGATTTTTGTATGTTAAACCACTCTTTCATTCCTGGGATAAATCCCACTTGGTCAAAGTGTATGATCCTTATAATATGCCACAGGATTTGTTTTACTAATATTGGATTTTTGCATCTGTATCATAAAGAATATTGATCTATACATTATTTTTCTTGCCATGTCTTTGGTATCATGGTAATGCTGCTTCATAAAAGAGTTAGTTCACTCCTCTTCTATTTTTTGGAGAAGTTTTAAAAAGATTGGTGTAATTCTTCTTTAAATGTTTGATAAAAATTCACCAGTGGAGTGATTTCATCCCAAGCTTTTACTTTATTGGGAATTTTTTTATTACAGATTCAACTTTTCAATTTCTTCTTGAGTCATTTTGGGAGTTTTTGTATTACCAAGAACTTTCCCATTTCGTCTAAGTTATGTCATTTGTTAGTGTATAATTATTCCTGGTATTAATATTAATACATTCTTATAATCCTTTATATTTATATTTATATAAAGGTTTCCCTTTCCATTTCTTATTTTACTGATTTGAGTGTTTCTTCTTTTTCCCTTAGACACTCTAGCTAAAAGTTTATCAATTTAGTTGATCTTTTCAAATATCTTTGCAAAGACCCACTTTTGGGTTTTGTTGATTCTCTCTAATGTTTTTTGTTGTCTCATTTCTTTACCTCTTTTTAAATCTTTATTATTACTTTAATTCTTCTAATTGTGTGTTTTGTTTGCTCTTCTTTTTCTAGTTACTTAGGTTATTTATTTTAGATCGTTCTTGTTTTTAATATAAGTATTTACAACTCTAAATTGCCCTGTGAACACTGCCTTTGCTATATTCTGTAAGTTTTAGTGTGTTGTGATTTCACATGTGTGCATCTGTAGGTATTTTCTAATTTCCTTTATGGTTTCTTCTTTGACTCAATATACTCAGTTTACATTGTATTTTACTCAATGTAAGTTAAGCCCTTTAATTTGTGCATACTTATCTTTTTTTAATTTTCCTTCTGCTTTCAATTTAGAGCTTCATTCTATTGTAGTTGGCAAAAATATTTTGTATGCCTTTGATTATTTTAAATTCATTGAAACTAATTTTATGACCTGTCATATGGTCTCTCCTGAGAATGTTCCATGTGAAAATAATATGTATTATGCTAAGGAGAGCATATGTTTGCTAGGTTCAGTTGGCTTATAGTATTGTTCAAGTCTTCCATTTCTTTATTCATCTTCCATTTGGTTGCTCTATTCATCATTGTAAGAATTGAATTAATAATTAAAGTTTCTGACTATTATTGTAGAACTGTCTTTCTCTCCATTTGATTTTGCCAAATTTCATTTATTTCAAGCTCTGTTACGAGGTATGTATATGTTCATAATTATTCTATTAATTCTTATTAAATTGATTCTTTCATCAATATGTGATGTCATTCTTTGTGTCTTGTAACAACAACAAAAAAAAATTTAGGCAGAGTCTCACTTTGTTGCCCTTGGTAGAGTGCTGTGGCATCATAGCTCACAGAAACCTCCAACTCTTGGACTTTAGTGATTTTCTTGCCTCAGCCTTGTGAGTAGCTGGGCCTACAGTGGCCTGCCACAATGCGTGGCTATTTTTAGAGATGAGTCTCACTCTGGCTCAGGCTGGTCTCTAACCTCTCAGCTCAGGCAATCTACCTGCCTCAGCCTCACAGAGGGCTAGGATTACAGGCATGAGCCACCACACCCAGCCTCTCCTTTTGATTTTGTCAAATTTCATTTATTTCAAGCTCTGTTGCAAGGTATATATATGTTTATAATTATTATATTAATTATTATTAAATTGACTTTTTTATCAATATGTAATGTCATTCTTTGTGTCTGATAAAATTTTTTTATTAAATTCTATTTTGTCTAATATTAGTGATAACCATCTGAAATCACTTGGTTACAATTTGTGTGGCATATCCTTTCCATTTCTTCACTTTAAACTACTATTTGTATCTTTGGGTTCAGAACTAATATCTTGTAGACAGATTATAGAAGGATCATGGTGTGTATTTTTGTGTGTGTTTGCATGTGCACATGCACACGCGTGCATTATGCCAATCTCTGTCTTTTAATTAGACAGTTTAATTCATATATATTTAAAGCAAACTACAAATAAGAGAGGAATTTTTCCTATCATTTTGTAATTATTTTTTAAATATCTTATATATTTTTGTTTCTCACTTACTTTGTTACTACCTTCTTCTGTATATAGTTGACCTTTTTGTAGGGTACAATTTTAATTGCCTTCTTATTTCTTTTTTTGTTTTTTTCCTTTTTAAAGATATTTTCTAAGTGTTTACCCCATGGATTACAATTAACATCTCAAAATTTTAAAAATCTGACTTAAATTAATGCCAACATAGCTACAATAGAATACAAAATCTTTGCTTCCTTACAGCTCTGTCCCACTTTTTTTACTGTTATAAATTACATTCTTACATATTGTGTTTCAATTAACACATTTATACCTTCTGTTTTATACATTTGCATTTTTAATATTAAAGGGAAAATAGATGTTACAAACCAAAAATATCACATGACTGACTTTTATAATTACCTATGTTATAATCTTTTTTTTTTTTTTTTTTTTTTTTTAGACAGAGTATCACTATGTTGCCCTTGGTAGAGTGCAATGACCTCACAGGTCACAGCAACCTCAAACTCTTGGCCTTAAGCAATTCTCTTGCCTCAGCCTCCAGAGTAGCTGGGACTACAGGTGCCCACCACAACACCTGGCTATTTTTTGGTTGCAGTTGTCATTGTTCTTTAGCAGGCTGGGCCCGGGCTTTAAAACCGCTAGCCTAGGTGTATGTGGCTGGCACCCTACTCACTGAGCTACGGGCGCCAAGCCAACCTGTGTTATAATCTTTATCACTGTTTGCTATTTCATTGTATCACTTCCAGTATTCTTTCATTTCAGATAGAGAGACTCACTTGAGCCTTTCTTAGAGGGTAAGTCTACCAGGGATGAATTGTCTCAGCTTTGGTTTCTCTGGTAATATTTGATTTTTTTTTTTTTTCTTTTCTTTTTTGAAGGGTAGTTTTACAAGATTTGGAATTCTTGATTGATAGTTTTTTTGTTTTTTTTTTCTTTTGTGTTTATTTCCATAAGCACTTGAAACATTTTATCCCACACCTTTCTGGCCTCTGTGATTTCTTATGAGAAATTGACTGTTAATCTTACCAAGTATCCCTTTTACTTTATTTTTCTTCATACTTGCTGCTTTCAAGATTCTCTCTTTTGTTTCTTTATAGTCATTCTTTAGCCATGAGAGAGTTGTGAGTAAGGGAAACTCATCTTGTGTCTATCCTCAGGGAAAATCCCAGACAGGTCAAAATAGACAAATACATTTCCTTGGGAAAAAGTCGTGCTCTGCTCCCTCCAAAATGACTATACTAGAAATGTGGGGCTACTGAATTCAAGATTATTGCCATGGAAAGGAAGATAATGGGACAAAACTCAATTAGGATGCCACAAATAAGTCTTTTTAAACTTTATGCAGCATTTACTTATTTATTTCAAACTCTTATTTCCTAGAGTCTGACAAAGTTAATTCTGACAGTTTTTATTTGTTTTTTTGGTGTTTCTGTGGAGGGACAGGCCATTGAGACTTCACCTGCTCTACCATTTTTTTTTTTTATTAAATCATAGCTGTGTACATTAATGCAATCATGGGGTACAATGTGCTAGTATTATATGCAATTTGAAATATTTTCATCAAACTGGTTAACATAGCCTTCACGGCATTTTCTTAGTTATTGTGTTAAGACATTTATATTCTACATTTACTAAATTTCACATGTACCCTTGTAACATGCACCGTTGGTGTGGTCCCACCAATTACCCTTCCTACACCCATCCTCCCCTCCCCTCTCTCTCCCTTTTCCCCATATTACTGGGCTATAATTGGGTTCATATGAAAGCTATAAATTGGTTTCATAGTAGGGCTGAGTACATTGGATACTTTTTCTTTCATTCTTGAGACATTTTGCTAAGAAGAATATGTTCCAGCTCCATCCATGTAAACATGAATGAGGTAAAGTAGCCATCTTTCTTTAAGGCTGCATAATATTTCATGGTGTACATATACCACAATTTATTAATCCATTCATGGGTCAATGGGCACTTGGGCTTCTTCCATGACTTAGCAATTATGAATTGGCTATAATAAACATTCTGGTGCAAATATAGTTTTTATAATGTGATTTGTGGTCTTCTGGATATATACCTAGTAGAGGAATAGTAGGATCAAAGGGCTGGTCTATTCTTAGATCCCTAAGTTTTCTCCAAATATCTTTCCAAAAGGAATGTATTAGCTTCCTTTCCCACCAGCAGTGTGGAAGTGTTCCCTTTTCTCCACATCCATGCAAACATCTCTGGTTTTGGGATTTTGTGATGTGGGCTAATCTTACTGGAGTTAGATGATATCTCAAAGTAGCTTTGATTTGCATTTCTCTGATGACTAAGGATAATGAGCATTTTTTCATATGTCTGTAGGCCATGCACCTGTCTTCTTCAGAGATGTTTCTCTTCAAGTCTGTTGCCCAGCTTGTGATGGGATCACTTGTTATTTTCTTGCTTATACGTTTGAGTTCTCTGTGGATTCTGGTTATTAAACCTTTGTCGGAGACATAACCTGAAAATATCTTCTCCCATTCTGAGGGCTGTCTGGTTTCTTTACTTACTGTGTTCTTGGCTGTGCAGAAGCTTTTTAGTTTGATCAGGTCCCAGTAATGTATTTTTGGTGTTGCTTCAATTGCCATGGGGGTCCTTCTCATAAAATATTCACCCAGGCCGATTTCTTCAAATGTTTTCCCTGCAATTTCTTCTAGTATTTTTATAGTACCATGTCTGAAGTTTAAATCTTTAATTCAGTGAGAATCCATCTTAGTTAATGGTGAAAGGAGTGGGTTCATTTTCAGTCTTCTATAGGTCACCAGCCAGTTCACCCAGCACCATTTGTTAAATAGGGAATCTTTTCCCCACTGAACGTTTTTAATTGGCTTGTCAAAGATAAAGTAACGGTAAGTAGCTGGGTTCATCTCTTTGTTCTCTATTCTGTTCCATATTCCTACCTCTCTGTTTTTGTGCCAGTATCATGCTGTTTTGATCACTATTGATTTATAGTATAGTCTGAGGTCTGGTAGTGTGATTCCTCCTGCTTTGTTTTTGTTTCTGAGTAAAGTTTTGCTATTCGAGGTTTTTTTCTGATTCCGTATAAAACAAAGTATTATTTCTTTGAGATCTTTAAATTATGACAGTGGAGCTTTAATAGGGATCGCATTAAAATTGGATATTGCTTTGGGTAGTATGGACATTTTAACAACATTGATTCTTTCCATTCATGAGCATCGTATATTTTTCCATATTTAACCTCTTCAGCTATTTCTTTTCTTAGAGTTTCATAGTTCTCATAATAGAGATTGTTCACATCCTTTGTCGGGTAAACTCCCAAGTATTTCATCTTCTTTGGCACTACTGTGAATGGAATAGAGTCCTTGACTGTTTTTTCAGCATGACTATTGTTGGTATACATAAGGACTACAGATTTATGAGTGTTGTTTTTGTAACTTGAGATGCTACTGTATTCCTTGATCACTTCTAAGAGTTTTGTAGTAGAATCCCTGGTATTTTCCAGATATACAAGCATATTATCAGTTAAGAGCGAAAGTTTGATCTCTTCTGACCCTATGTGGGTACCCTTGATTGCCTTTTCTTGCCTAATTGTGATTGCTAAGACTTCCATTACTTGTTAAAAAATAGTGGAGACAATGGGAAACCTTGCCTGGTTCCTGATCTGAGGGTGATTTCAATTTAACTCCATTCAATACGACATTTTCTGTGATTTGCTGTAGATGGTCTCTATCAGTTTAAGAAATGTCCCTTCTGTACCCATTTTCTTAAGTGTTCTGATCATGAAAGGATGCTGAATATTATCAAAAGCTTTTTCTGCATCAATTGAGAGAGTCATATCGTCTTTGTTTTTTAATTTGTTTATGTTATGAATTATATTTATAGATTTACGTATATTGAACCAGACTTGAGACTCTGGGATAAAACCCAATTGGTCATGGGGTATAATTTGTTTGATGTGTTGCTGGATTCTGTTTGCTAGGATCTAATTGAATATTTTTTCTTCAATATTCATTAGTGATATTGTTCTATAATTTTCTTTTCTTATTGGGTCTTTTCCAGGTTTGGGGATCAAGGTGATATTTGCTTCATAGAGTGTGTTGGTAGTCTTCCTTCCTTTTCTATATTTTGAAAAAGGTTGAGTAATATAGGTACCAGTTCCTCTTTAAAGGTTTGGTAGAATTCTGTTGTGAAGCCATCTGGTCCCAGGCTTTTCTTTTTATGGAGATTTTATATAGTTGATGCTATTTCATAACTTGATATAGGCCTGTTCAACATTTCCATTTCATTCTGGCTAAGTCTAGGCAGGTGGCATGCTTCCAAGTATTGGTCTATTTCCTTCAGATTTTCATATTTCTAAAAATAGAGTTTCTTATAATATTCATTAAGGTTTTTTTGAATTTTCTAGGAGTCTGTTATTTCATCTATACCATTTCTGACTGATGAAATTCGAGATTTTACTCTTTTTTTCCTGGTTAGGTTAGCCAAAGGTTTGTCTATTTTATTGACCTTTTCAGAAAACCAACTTTTGATTTATTGATCTGTTGTGTAATCCTTTTGTTTTCAATTTCATTTCATTCTGCTCTAATTTTGGTTATTTCTTTTCTGCTACTGGGTTTGGGATTGGAATGTTCTTCTTTTTACAGTTACTTGAGATGTCCTATTAAGTTGTTAACTTCCTCTCTTTCCATTCTCTTGCAGAAGGCTTGCAGTGCCATAAATTTTTCTCTTAGAACTGCCTTTGTGGTATCCCAGAGGTTCTGATAATTCATGTCTTCATTGTTGTTTTGTTCCAAAAATTTGTAATTTCCTTCTTTATCTTGTCTATGACCCAGCTATTCTTCAGGATAAGGTTATTTAGTTTCCATGTTTTTGTATCAGTATGCAGATTCCTATTGTTATTGAGTTCAACTTTTATTCCATGATGGTCTGAGAAGATGCAAGGAATAATTCCTATTCTTTTAAATTTGCTGAGGTTAGACTTATGACCTAAGATGTGATCAATTTTGGAATATGTTCCATGGTCTGATGAGAAGAATGTCTACTCAGTTTTGTTAGGATGAAATTTTCTGTAGATGTCTGCTAAATCCAATTGTTGAATGGTTAAGTTTAAGTCTAAAATTTCTTTGCTTTGCTTCTTTTTGGAGGATCTATCCAACACTGCCAAAGGAGTGTTAAAATCTCTGACTATTATGGTGGTGGAGGAAATCAAGTTGCTCATGTCTGTTAGAGTCTCTTGTATAAATTGAGGTGAATTATGGTTGGGTGCATAAATGTTAATAATTGAAATCTCATCATGTTGAGTTTTGCTCTTAACAAATATGAAGTGACCATCCTTATTGTTCCTTACTTTTGTTGGTTTAAAGCCTATTGTATCAGCAAATAAAATTGCAACCCCTGCTTTTGTCTGATTTCCATTTGCCTGGAATATAGATGACCATTCCTTCACCCTGAGACTATGTCTATCCTTTAAGGTAAGATGAGAATCTTGTATGTAGCAGATATATGGCCTGAGTTTTATCCAGTCAGACAACCTGTGCCTCTTTAGAAGGCAATTTAAGCCATTCACATTAATTGTAAATATTGATAAGCCTGGTAGAATTTGGGGTATCAAGTTTTTCGAAAGTCCAATGGACATTTTTAATCCTTTTGCTACTGTGGAAGTTGGAATTTGATCAAAAGTTTCTGAGTGAGTTTACTTTTCCGGTGGAGGATTGCACTGGTCATTATGGAAGATAGGTCTAAAAATATGCTGGAGAGCAGGTTTAGTATGGCAAATTTCTTCAACATGTGAATGTCATTAAAGTATTTAATTTATCCATCATAAATGACTCAGTTTCTCTGGATCCAGGATCCTAGGTTAAAAGTTATTTTGTTTTAGGAGATTAAAAGTCAATGACCACCCAATTCTAGCTTAAAAGGTTTCAGCAGAGAGGTATGAAGTCATTCTAATGTTCTTCCCCTTGTAAGTTATGGTTTTCTTACATCTGGCTGCTTGCAAAATTTTCTCCTTCATTTTTACTTTGGTGAAGTTAATTATAATGTGCCTAGGAGATGTCTTATTCGGGTCGAGTCATGCTGGGATTCTGAAACTGTCGGCTATCTGAATTTCAGGATCTCTTGGCATGTATGGGAAGATCTCCTTCATTATCTCATGAAGAAGAGCATCTGTGCCTTTTGAAGCCACCTCATCACCTTCAGGAATTCCTATAAGGTGAATAACAGTTTTCTTTGAATTATCCCAGAGCTCTCTGAGATAATGATGCATTTTTGCTCTCCATTTCTCTTCCTCTTTGAGTGTTTGGGAGTGTTCAAATGCTTTGTTTTCAATGTCAGAAAGACTTTCTTCTGTCTTCTCCATTCTGTTACTGAGGGATTCTACTGTATTTCTCAGATCTTTGAGGGCTGAAAATTCTTGTGTCAAAATCTTTGGTGATTTTGTCTTTGAATTCATGGAATTCTTGAGATAACTTTTGAAATGCTCCTGAATTTCTAATTCCAACTTTACCTCCATTCCATTAATTTTATTTGCAATCCAAATTCTGAATTCAATTTCTGACATCCCAGTCATTTGTTTATGAATGGGATCTTCAATTGTGTCCGCCATGTCGTTACTTGGGGGAGTTGATCTACTCTGGTTATTGATGTTACTAGAGTTTTTCCACTGATTTCACCCCATGATTATTTTACACCAATTGGCGAAATTAGCAAATAAGATGAAGTTCAGTTGTGGGCTCTTGGAGTACTGATTAACCAGCCCTTTGCCCAAGAGCTGGGACTGGTGTCTGTACCTTTTCCCCTAGAGCTTTGCAAAGTACCCACACAGTGCTATGGCCTGAGACACTGGGGACCCGCTTGGTGTGGTGGGGCTAAGTGGCTTTGTCTTGTTTTCAGCTGGTCTCTGTCCTACCCTAGTGAATCCGTTACACTGGGTTGAAGTCTTAGCTGTGGAGAAATAAGTCACCCTGCCCCCCAGGGGCAACAATTGGAAAAGGAAAATCAAACCTTCCCACAACCACACACCCAGGGTACCACTTTGGATAGTCCTTGGGTGATTGTCCCTGTTCAAGAGGTCCAAATTAATTGTCCCAGTCAGCACCAGTCTCAGGTGGGAGAGTTCAAAAGGTCTCCAGCAACTACATAGCAGGGATCTGCTGGCAGCTCATATATGACTCACCCCGGTGCTCCATGAGGTCAGAAGGACCCACCCAGCAAATGAATTAGTCTGGGAAGGTTGATGCCTCCTTTCCCCACCTTGCACCTCTGTCGCACCCAGTCACTGGTAATCCCACAGAACTGTGACACGGTTCCCTCCAATGAGCAGATGCTCCAGGGATTTGCACCTGCCTGAGCCACAGGGAGATCTATGTCTCCTCAGCCAGGCCACTGCTCTCTGCCACTATCCCGCAGTGGGAGCTGAGGGCTGACAACCTCGGGTGCTTACTGAAGGCTGGGGCCATTCACTCAGTTCTAGCCCCACCCCTGATTAATGCTGCTGACAGAACAGAACAATTTCACAGAATTTGTTTCTGTCCCAGCTATATTTCCCCATGGACCAGATACTGAGTTCACAGAAACTGCAACTCAGCCCCAGTCTCTGCCACTGCCTGGAGCTGATGTGTCTGTCTCAGCTTAAGTCTGTGTTGGGGCAGGCGTGGTTAGAGCTCACACTCAGCTCTCAGTTCCAGCCTCTGCCCACCTGCCTTTGTCTCAGCTCTGATCCCTTGAGGGCCGGGTACTGCTTAGTCTCACTAAAGCAGTCCTTCTGGCTCAGCCTCACCCTGGGAGTATGCCATCTCTGCACATGTGTATTTAGTCTCCAGACCTGCCTCACCCCACACAGGCAGATACTGCCTCAGACATACCCTTTACTCACAGGGCCTGCATTTCTGTCCCAGATCTGTTATGCCTGTGGCTGCCACCGGAGAAGATGCCCGGCTTCCTCTGGTTGCCCAGAGAGGCAGGGAGTGTCTCTTCAAAATATCCCCAGGGATGTGAGCCCTATTGTTCCCACCACTGCTGCTGCTGCTCTCTCCCTCTTCCGTATGGCTCCCTCAGTTCACTATCTTCTCCTTACTCCCATGCCACAGAATCACCACAGACCAGCAACAGCTCATGCCTTGTCCATACCTCTCAAGAAAATTCCCAAGAATCTGGACTCCATGGGGAATGGGCTTCTAGACCTTAGGGTGAGAGTGGAGGGAGTTCTGGGAGTTCAGAATTGCAGGTAGAGAATATATACAGTTTTATACAGTTTTATGCCTGGCAGGAGAGTACCATGGCACATTTGTAAGTCTTCTCTAGGGAAGGAGTTCCGGTTTTTAGAGGGTCTCTCCCGTGGGATAAAATAAGAGGGAATCTGAATTATGCTCACTTGTTCATATAGAGTATACTGCAAGCTGTTCTATATGGGGGAGGGACTCCCATCTGCTTGATGATGGATTTTGTACCTTTTGTTTGCATCCTTGGGGTTGCAGCTCACCTCAGCAGGGTTGATGTGCATTCTTCAACCTTCTCTCTTGGCTCAGCTCCAAACCATCGGCTTACTTGCTAAACTTCTGTCCTTTAACTCTCCTTCTGAACAGGAGCTTCTTTGAAAAGCTGGATCCAGTTGTCCATCTTGCCTCCTCCCCCCTGCTCTACCATTTTTGATGAGAAAGTACCCTGCCCTCCACCTATCTGTTGTTACCCATTATTCTATTTTTTCCATTATAGTTTATAATGTATTAATCGTAGTTATTTTAAATTCCCTTGTATAGCCAGGATTAGTGGTTCACACTTATTATCCCAGCACTTTGGGAGGCTGAGGTGGGAGGATTGCTTTAGCCCAGAGTTTAAGACCAGAAACATGAGGAGACTCTGTCTCTATAAAAGAAAAATAAGAGGTAGAAAAAATTAGGCACGGTGGTATGCACCTGCTGTCCTAGGTACTTGGGAGGCTGAGGTATGTAAATATGTTCAAAAACAAACTTACTTCTCTTCTCTAAAACCTGTTCAGCTGCCTATATTTCTGTATTAATTTCTCATTAGATTTCACCACTACCTATGCAACATCCCAAGGCAAAGAGTGTGGCATCATCAAAGACTCTTACTTCTCCTTTATTCCTAGTGATCAACCACTAGACACTGTACATTCTGGTTCTTTATTTTTATCTCTTTTTTTTCTCTTCATTTGATTTGACACTATTTTAATTCAGGCTTTTGCTCTTTTTTCAGTAAAGATTACTGTCATGAACTTTGAGTTTTCAGTAGAAGAAACTTAACTCTAACTAGCTGAAACAAAAAAGGGAATATTAGGAAGAAGAGAAAGAATTTATTGGCTTATGTAACACAGAAGTCAGAAGAATGGCATTTTTTCCAAGCTTTCTGTATGCAAAGGTTCATATGGCTTCACCAGGACACTATTTACCCACTCTTTGTCTCCAACAAACAGCTTCTCATAGTAGGAAGACTGCCACTTACAGTCCAGAGCCTATACAAGCCCTCAGCTAGTCATTCCATAGACAGCAAAGAATCTTTCTTGATAGTTCAGCAAAAGCTATTTTATCATTTGGGATTGGACATGTACCTCAAGTGGTCAGAGGATAGGACAATAAAGAGATATTTTGATTTCTCAGGCCTGAGGACATGTGTCCACTCCTGAGGTTAGAAGAGGGCACATAAGCCCTACCTGTTTAGCCTGAGCAGACTATTAGAATGAGACAAAATTTTTAACTTGATGGCTGTGATGTTGTGAAAACAGCAGGTGTCCCTCTAGCCTTCTAACTATCTTACCTCCACCCTTGATCCTTTTATTCCATCCTATATACTGCTTTTAGAGTAAAATGAGCTGCAGTTATGAAAATCTTCTTGGTTGAAAATTCCTCAGGAGCTCCCCAGTGCTTTTAGCATGAATTTCAAATGTCTTAGTTTAGAACACAAGGTCCTTTACAAACTGGCCTCTGCCTTCTTCTCTAGCATCATCTTATTCCACATGTATATCTAATTTCTGGACCTATATATATGCTTAACACACTATCTTGATGGTGTGTACCTTGTTCAAATATTGTTCATCCTTATGAATGTTCTTTCCCATCTATTTCCCCTTTTACAAAACCTAGTAACTTCCTTTTCCCCCTTCAAACTCAGTTGAAAGTACACCATATCTTTTAAAATCCCTTTCCTTCTTGCAAGTTTGCTTTAAATATGTTCTCTTTGATCTGATAGCATTCACTGGTTAGCTCTCTTATACCACTTTTGATGAGATGTATTTTCTAGTTGACATGTCTGCTTCCATTTTATTATATGCTCTTTTGTAGCAAGTGATTTCAATGTGTTCATCTGTACCACTTGGCCCAGAACCTGGCTTCCATTAGGAACCTGGAAAATGTTTAAAAGAACTGAACACTTAGCATTTGTTAGGCCCCTCTATCATAAAATCTAAAACAACAAATTACACCTTCTCTAATTTCAAAATTCTTTGTGGAAGACATGATTTTCCAGACTAAATTTTATGAAACTTTTTACCTAATTCAGGATAGAGTATTAATGGGTGACAGGACTATTGACACAATTAAGGGACTTAATTCAACTGATTATTCATTCATTGGGACTTCTCAGGCTTTTGTGAAGTCCCAGAGGGATGGCAGCACTTCTGGTTCATTGCTTCACAATCAGGGCCTGGCTCACAAAAGGTCCTTATTGAATATTTAGTGTATAAATCATGGTACATATTCATGTTTTTCTATTTAGCCTCACAACAATTTGTAATAAAGCTGAAAATATTTCCATTTCATGTACATACTTGGTCCCCTCTCTTTTGCATCTCCTCAGAGCCCCTACTTTTTTCACAGTTATCCTCTTAGTGTACAGTTCTTTTTTATATTTTCTTGTAGTCAGTAGGAGGCATGTTATATTCCTGCTTCTATTTCTGCTAATTCCAGATCATAGGGCAGGAACCAGCTACATTGAGTTATACATCGAGATTCCCAATACAGGAAAGGCATGGCCTCTACATGTCTGTCAGACATAAGACAAAACAGATTTGCAGTCCTATCTTAGGAGCTTCAGGGAGCCAGACCAGAGTGGATTCATTACAGAGCTATGACATCATGGGTCATATGGTGTAATGGAATAAATTTCTGTTGTTGAAACCACTCTACGGTACTTTGTTATGGCAGCCCAAGTAAACATGGGTGTTTTAGGAAGCCTTTGTATTCACTTCTTCTACCATTAAGTGCTAAGATTTAGTGTGATCAAATGGAAAGCATCCTAGAATAAGAATCAAAAGGTCTGAACATTAGGTGTACATTTTTCCTACTGACCAACAAGGTCTTGATCATGTTGTATTACTCCAATGAGTCTTGGTTTCTGCATCTCTGAAGAAAGATACTTAAAATTGTTCTACTCCCTCATGCAATGGATTTAGGACCATATTCATGGCTATGAAGTCACACTTTAATTCTTCATCAGTTTACAAGTGTTGGGAAATATTTCTTATCGTTACTACTATTATATAAAAGAGTTTGCATTCTCATCTACTTTCCAAATTTGTCCAGTATAATGCTGAAGATATAAACTTTGCTGGATTCTGTTTGGAGAGAATACAACCATATTCAACTTAATGAGTTCTTCTCTTGGCAAATCACATCTTATATAATTCAGCAATCTCAGAGAAGAGCTCACTACTCTGAGCTTTGGAGAGGTGGTTACACAGGTGTGTGAGGTGAAGCAGGGGCTCCACAGCATTGACTGAGTAAGAGTGTGATGAACTGAGGACATTATGGCCACGTTGTTGGATAACTCTGTTAATCACTTGACCCACACAGACTTGTTACATTGGAGTCAAAGTCTTAGGCTATTTCTGAACTGTTCATATAATCTGCATACCCAACTTAATTTTTTAATGTTAATAGATGATTTTTTTTTTCAGAAGCTTTAGGTTTATAGAAAAATTGAGTGGCAAGTGTAGACAGTTCACATATGCTCACCTTCACAGTTGCCCCTGCTGTTAGCATCTTGCAGTAGTAGTGTGGAACATTTATTACCATTAATGAACCAACATATATATATATATATTATTATTAACTAAAGCCCAGAATTTATATAGATTTTATTCATCGTGTTAAACATTCTATGGGTTTTTACAAATATAATTAATCCCACTTTGTCATAGTGTATATTGCTTTTTATACATTATTTATTGGATTTAATTTATTAACATATTGTAGATAATTTTTACATTCATGTTCATGAGATACGTTGGTCTATAGTTTTCCTTTCTTATATTGTCCTTACCTGGTTTTGATGTTAGGGTAATGCTGGCCTCCTAGAACAAGTTAGGAAGAAACCCCTATGATTCAATTTCAATTAACATGATTTCCAATTTAAATGTTTGATAGAATTTACTACTGAACCAAGCTGGGTTTTGTGATTTCTGTTTTGGAAGATTATTGATTCAAATTAGTAAATAGTGCTAAGTAAATAGATACAGGCTTATTCAGATTATCTGTTTCTTTCTTTCTTTTTTTTTTCTGTAGAGACAGAGTCTCACTTTATCACCTTTAGTAGAGTGCTGTGGTGTCACACAGCTCATAGCAACCTCCAACTCCTGGGCTTAGGCAATTCACTTGCCTCAGCCTCACGAGTAGCTGAGACTACAGGTGCCCACCACAATGCCCAGTTATTTTTTTGTTGCAATTTGGCTGGGATCAGGTTTGAACCCACCAGACCCGGTGCCCTACCCACTGAGCCATAGGCACCGCCCTGTCTATTTCTTCTTGTGTGAGTTTTGATACATTGTGTATTTTAGAAATTGCTTCATTTTATCTAGCTTATCAAATTTGTGGGGTTAGAGTTGTTTATCTATTATCCTTTTAATGTTCATGGGATCATTGATGATGGCCCCATTTCATTTCTGATATTAGTATTTGTGTCTCTCTTTTTATTCTCAGCCTAGCTAGAAGTTCAAAATTCTATTGATCTTTTCAAAGCATGACCTTTTGATTATATAGAGTGACTTTATTTATCTTCTGTTTTCAGCAGAAAGTTTTAATTGGTGGTTTTAAAGTAATCAGGCATGAATTCCAAGAGGTCAGAGTCACACTGTGATGGAGATGGGGTTACTCTGGTTTAACTGCACAGTCCCTGTGGGGGTGTGAGGGTTAGTGAGGTCAGTCAAGTAAGCTGTATGCAGCTGTCCCATAGGGAAGTGGACACAAGGGAGTAGCTATATAAGGCAGATATCTGGAAGAACCACATTGAGGAACTGTGTGTGGGGCATATAGAATGGGTAACTGTCAAGGATGACTGAGCCCTGCTTCTGGGTATGAGAAAGTCAAGATTATATTTTAAAATGGATGCTGAGGCAACATACAACTGTGAGTATTCACTACAATACCTTTCACATACCTACACTCCTTCCCTCCAAAAAAACAATTGCCACTGCATGAGCCACTTTACTGGCCCAGTCAAAGCTTTGGGATGTCTGCAGTAGCTCACAAGCCAATAAAAATGTAGGAAATCAGCAAATTAATAAATTGAATACCTAGAAATGTTCATAAGGCTTTCTGGTCTTCATTTTCAAAACGCTCTACCTTACATTCTCATATGGAATGTACCAAAGTTTTTAAAAATCATGTAGAAAGGAGGAGGAAGCAGAGGTTGAGCACAATTGATCATAGGTTGATAATTATTGTTGATAGATGATGTAGGTATGCAACTTCATGACATAATTTTTCCACTTTCACATGTTTGAACATTTTCATAAATCTGAAAAATGCAATCTATGTTAGGAAGCAGCCACAAATATGAGATTGTGAGCAATAAGGGCCTCATCGAGCTTGTTTTACCCTGGAGAGAAGGTACCCAAACTGTGTACCACACACTGGCCTTGGAACGTGTGCTCACACAGAAAGGATCTGAGGTTCTGGAGATATGCCCCACCCCCAGACATGTCACCATCTGACCTGGACTGAATATGCCAGCATCTAAGGACACTGGATTTGTGAGAACAGATCTCAGACCAGGGAGTCCATTGAGGGTGATAAAAGCAACTCAGACCATATCCTCCCACCAATTCGGTTGCTTAATTACTGTACAAGTTGCATAAATCTCTCTCTGTTGTTCTGCAATACCCTCTTTGACGAGAGTGCCAGTGAAGTCCCTTTAAGGTAATGTAAGTGTCCCTTTGAAAACATCAAATTGACAAGTGGCTTCAGACCAAAAATGGTCAATGGCTCCTAGCAAACAAATAAGAAAGTAACAGTTGAAGTCTGAGTTCGTATATTCTCCTAGGTATTGACAAGTAGTGGGAGCTATACAGCTAGTCTAAACCTGTCCTGGAAAGTTTCTGGATCTCCAGTCTTGCCTATGGATGCCCATGGGGATTCAAAGGACACCAGCAGAAGTTACTCTGCATTGAAAGGACTGAGATAAAATTTTTGTTTCCACCATTGAGCAGTGTTTTGTCAGAAGGGTGGTTTAAGCTATCAGAAACGTGCTTGGATAGTTCAAGCTGTACTCCCATATATGCAATTAGGGTTCAGGAAGGGTGTCTTCACCTTTTGGGAAGCTATAACAAAATGCTGTACACTGAGTAGTTTATAAAACCCAGAAATTTATTTATCACGTTTCTGGAGGTTGAAATATACAAGGTAAAAGTGCCAACAAAATTGGTTTCTGATAAGAGCAAGATTTCTGGTTCATGCATGGTGACTTCTTACCTAGTCTTAACATGTGGGAAGGTCAAGGGGGCTTTCTGGGGCCTCCTTATAAGGGCACCTATCCTATTCATGGGGGTTCCACTCTCATGATCTAGTCACAGGGCCCACTTCCTAATACTATCACCCTTTTGAATAGGATTTCGACATATGAGTCTTGGGGGACATGAATGTTCTGACCACAGCAAATGATTATGACTCACTAAGTTGTTCTTTACCCTTCTCACTTCATAAGTTTCAGTAAACAGTTGGACACAGAATTCCTAATGATTCCTAATACTAACATTCTGTAGTATAAAAATTTTTCAGCAGATTAGTTTAAGAGCCCAATGTCTGACAACGGGCCATTGCCAATCCTTCCCTGGAACTCAGGATTTCTTATACCCCAGATGCCACCAATGCCAGCATGTGATTTTTCTAAAGGATGAGGTGCTTACTGTGATCATTTCACAGACAGCAGTATGATGTACAGGGTAATCAACTGGGCTGAACTCTCACTCGCCATACTTTTCCTGTGTGATTTAAACAAAGCATTTGAGCCACGAAAGTGTGAAAGAAAGGAAGCTAAGGAAAGACTGGATGATAATGTTAGAAACACATGCCAGAAATAGCAGGTCATGTTCAGAAGTCTCTCTATATTAGCACAACTTGCCATAGAAATGAGAGGATGAGTGGCTCTTTATCCAAGAGCCATTATGCAGAAGCCCAAGAAAATTTCTCAAGAGCAGATGGAAACAATGCAATTTAAACTAGCTGAGAAGTAAAGAAATTTTTGGAAAAATGCAAAAGAAGAATCTGACCCCATAACAAATTACTCATTGCCAGAGGATCATAGAGGCTCATATCACACTCAACAGAGTGCACTGATCTTTTCCAGCCCATCAAAGGCAAACCCATGCTACTGAAAATGAGCTCTGGTAGCTTTCCCCTAGAATTTAAAGGTTGTTTCTATCATCCAGACATAGACTTATAAGAATCCTAGAAATACTAAAACCATGGTTTTCACCTCTTTCTATAGCAGGTGAAGGTATGGGAAAAGGATGATGTATATAGGAATGCCAAGATAATTTTACACTCCCTGTAAGCTACCTCCTTCTTGAGAGCAGTTAACACATCTGTCCCTCCTATAACGTCTCTTTCCCCAAGCCCCAGGCCCCCAGCCCCCTCCCTCCAGGTCAGGCACTTCTTACTGCCACCTAGAATCTCTCTGAGAGAGTTAGGATGGCAGGGTGAACCAGCCATCCCTGATTCATTCCGATTTCTGGAGGGTGACATCTCAGAGAATCTCTAGCAACAGCAGTTCCTTTCTCAGCGTACTCCCAGATTCCTGAGACCATGGCCACCTTAATTCACACACTTTCTCATACAGAACTGGGCTGAGGGAAGACACTATATACTTGGCCAACATCCAAGCCATATCTGAATTTTGACAAAGGTTATTATTGGATTCCTATCACTTGCTTGAGAAAGTATTCTATAGTCATCATTGTATCACTGTTCCTGTTCTGGACAGTTTCTATGTAATTTACTACCTCTAATTCCCTGGACAAGTATCTTAACTTTCTCAGACATGTAAAGTATACTTGATTCCATAGATGGCCACAAGCATGAAGGCAGATGATGAGGGCTAATTGCTAAACACAGAACATTGCAGGTGGTGAAAAGGCTTTGCAGCCATTTAAAATAGGGAGTTTCATGAGTTTTATATTTGTACTGGTACATTGTCAGCTTCATTTATTCTTAGTCTCTGTTACCAGCCTCAGAAGGGTGGATGTAAAGTCGGCAGTTCTTCTGGACTCAGTATGGAAGGTAGTGGATAGGATAGGAGAGTTCAGAGGAAAATGTGTTCTTGCCCTCCCCTCAAACTCCCTATCCTTGGCAGCTCAACTACCAGCTAATCCTCACTGGTCAGAGTGCTCATGCTTGAGTTTAGTAAAAGGCTTCAACTCAAAGGTATATGTGATGGTTCATTTTATGTGCTAACTTGAGTAGGCCACCAGGAATGCCTGTATTAATCATTTCTGGGTGTATCTCTAAGTGTGTACCTGGATGAGATTAGAATTTGGATAAGGGGACTTTAGTAAAGTAGATTACACTCTCCAATGCCAGCAGGTACCCAATCCTTTGGGGGCCTGAATGGAACAAAGACCGAAAAAAGGGAGGAATTTTCCCCCTTTTTACCTGCCTCCCTGATGTAGTGAAATGTCTCATCTTCTCCCACCTTCAGACTGAGATTTATATCATCAGCTCTCTCCTGGTTCTCAGGCCTTCAGATTCAGAGTGAGTATCATTGACATTCCTAGGTCTACACCTTGCAGACAGCAGATCATGGGACTTTTCAGCCTCCATAATCACATGAGCCAATTCCTCATAACCAATCCTATTGATTGAGTTTTTCTGGAGAACACTGACTAATACAGTATGTTTCTGCCCAATGTCCACCTCTCTATTGATTGATATGTACTTTGATGGTTAGATTGCTTCTTGGCCTTTTGGCTAAGATCAAGTGTAAAGAATGATGGTGGTGGTCAGACAAGGCATGGGTGATTCATATAGCATGCACATACAGGGATCCCCTAACTTATCTTTATACTATCCTTCCACACAGACTGATACTCCCCCATTAAATTCAGTCCTTTGATTGAAGCCATACTCTACAGAAATGGATTTTTATGGTTCTTTATAATCTATCACATGCCGATGTCAGTAAATTATTAGCAGCTTCCTCTTACCATATACATGTTAACAAATTTCCAAATGAAAGTTGAGTTTGAAAAATCAATATAAGAAGAAGTTCAAAATTAGGGACACAAGCTAAAGGGGACAAGCCAGAGCACAGGCTCAAAAGTAGGGAGCCTGGGCATCTGCAAGGTGATAGACTCAAAGAGACCACCCAGTTCCCTGCTAGTAGAGAGCTTCTACCTTTACATTCACTTCCTTCAGCTACAAAGTTCCCAGAAGCTCATGCTTTCTCTTCCTGCTGCCACCACAAACTTCCTGTCAGTTTTTGCTAATATTAACAATTAGGGGCATGTGTTTTGGTATCTGTCAAACACAGCATCAAGTTGGGCTCAGCATATTTGCTATCAAACTTAGGGCAAATTATTTGCAATAAAATCATCCACCAACATGTTTTTGATGATTTAGCAAAGTGCTGCAGTGTGAAACACAAGGTCTGGCCTGTGAAATGACCTCAATATTTGACATCTATTATTCCTTCACACTTTAGGATTACTCATACTCAAGAAATTCTCCAGTTTGAAAAGCCGCCATTGTCATTGAAAATAAAGAAAATAGCCTTCTCATTTTATTTATTTTCATGAAAAGTAAGTACACAAACTACTCAATTGATTGTCTATCTATACACTCAACTTCACTGATCCTGAATTGAAAACAGATATGAGAAGTATACCTCAAAATCTGACCAAGTTTTTGCTGAGTTTTTTCTCTGTAAGTGCTCCCTCCATCTTAAGGGTACTTAACACACCTGGCCCCTATTGTAATGTCTCTTTCCCCAGGGCCTGGCTTCCTGTCCTCACCTGACACCTCTCAGTTCCACTTAAAGCCTCTCTGGGTGAGGTTATAGTGGTAGGGGAAACCAGCACTGAGTGCCCTCTGGTGGCCTGTGGTATGAGACAGCTCAGAGAAATGCCAGCACCACTGTTCTGTGTCTAAGTCCATGCCTTCCTTAACACACTCTCTAAGAGGTGGAGCATGATGGTGAACATCATTTAGCTCAGCTCTCCTGGAACAAAAGGTGAGAGTGAGTGGGCTAGATCATTCCCAGTGTGGAATATTGGTGTGGAGTGGCAGTTCTGGGTATGCAGTGAGGAGATGGATTGCTGGACTTGAAGTATAATCCAGAGCTACATTGACTACCTGGAAAGGTTCTGCAACGTGCCTGCAGAGGCTGCTGGTGGCAGTGGTGGCAACCACCCCCACCAGGGAGGATTTCAGTTCCTAGTTCATGGGGAAACTAGGTAGTGTGGAAAGATTGGTAAAGTGTGGACTCCCGAGTGGAATTAGGTGGCCAGAGCGGGGTGCCATCTGGTGCAGCACCACCACAGTTAGGTGGCAGGAGAGATACTCAGACAGGAAAGACCCCAGATAGTACAATAAATGCAATTCCAAACAGGAATGCCATCTACCCCACTAAAACTTCTCGAGTTTTAACTGACTCCCACAAACAAAATGCATGCCTTCATAAGTACCCACAGGCAAATCATTCGGTGCAAGATTTTCTCATGGTCCTGCCTGTAGCAAGGATATAAAAATGCAACTCACCTATTTGGCTGAAAAAGACCTGCTTGTTTCACTTTCTAATTATGGAGATTGACTTCTACTGGGAGTATTGAAAGGAATCTCTTCATGCTCACTCCCATCCCAAAACTTATCACACACATTTGCTGACTTTTCTTTATGACTTTCATTACTAGCTGAAAATTCTTGTTTATTGCTGTATTTACCAAAGTATTGTCTGTCTCTTCCCAGTTGTATTTCATCTCTGTGACAGCAGAGATTTTATTTTTTGTTCTTTTCCAGTGAGCTCCCAGCATGTAGAATAGTGCTTGGCACATGATGTATGCTCAATAAATATTGCAGGAATAAATTGAAGAGAATGGTAACATATTGGGTGATTCCAGGAAATCTTTGAGAGGAACTAGTTTCTAGGAAAGTCATACCAAATCTGAATACTTCCATTTTCCAGTTGCTTCTATCTAAAAGGTATCTGTCCTCACTCACGATAATGGTATAAACCATTATACAAGTGGCGTAAAACATAAGAGCTATATCTCTGAAGATGTGAGATCTTGTCCCAGCTCAGCTTTTTCCTGGCTCTGGCTTTGCAGCCTGTTCTCAGGACTTTTACAATGGCAACAACTTATAAAATCACCCAGTATATTAAGTTTTCTTCAATATCAATGACTCAATCTCCCTTGTGTACATGAGAGTTACACCATGGAGTAGAATGTTATTCCTTTAATAATAAAAGCTATGTTGGAAATACATGTTATATGAATGTTTAGACAAACATTCCTATAAACATAATGACAATACTGTAGATGGCATATATGTATCAATAAGTATATTATTTGTTATGATTTAATGAGTGGGGAAAATTCCCATTTATATCTTTTCTTTCAAGACTAATTTTTGTCAGAAAACGTCAGTGTTAGCTTTTCACCTGCTGTCTTAGCTTGGGGTGCTATAACAAAATACCATAGTATAGGGGTAGTTTAAACAACAGACATCTTTATCTCACAGTTCTGAAGGCTGGAAAATCCAAGATCAAGGTGCTATCTGATTTGGTTCTGGTAATAACACTCTTTCTGGCTTGCAGATGACTCACTTTGTCTTCAGATTCAATAGAGAACAAATTCTGGCCTCTCTTCCTCTCCTTATAAGGAAACTAATCCCATCATGGGGGTTTCACTCTCATGACCTCATCTAAACCTAATAATATTCCAAAAGCTCCCCTTCCACATCTGATCACACTGGGGATTAAGGCTTCAAGATAGGAATTTTAGAGAACCATAGGCATTCAGTTCGTAACCACTATGAAGTATGACCTTGACACTGTCAAAATAACTTGTGTCGTTTGTGTAGTTTCCCTGGAATTTCCAAAATTAGATTATTCTTTTCACTATTTACATACACAGTAGTCTCTAAGAACACAGAGTAGTTGGGGAATGAAGTTTATAATCATCATTTGTGGTTAATTGGGATAATGCTCTTATAAAGTGAAACCACTCTAGGATGAGGGCCACCCCAGCAAAGTAAACTCTCCTCCTTTCCTTCATGAGATCAAAACATTTGCTAACCAATGAGTCCTCAGTTGTGGATGTTTAGACCTATAACCCTTGACCAACCTCAAAATTCTACCATCAGCTGATGTCAGCTTAAATGCAAAGATGCTCGTCAAGAAAAAACGTCTATGCTCTCCTGAGCAACTATTATGATGTGATGTGGATAATATAAATCAAAGCTTTAAAGGAATTCAAAAACCAACAGACAGCCCCTTCTCTCTGTCTAGAGGGCAGGGCACCAATAGTAGGAAGCCCTGCCTAGAAATGGTTTCAAGGAGGACTCCTGGAAGCCAGGATCCATGAGAAGAGGGAGTTAGAATATAATGAGAAGGCTGCCTGCAGTGTGACAGTATATATAGCAGGTTATACAAATAAGTAAATATACTGAAGATGAGCTATGGTGGGTTCTTTCATAGCTGCAAAGAAAGCAGAAAATATGGAAAGGTGGAAAGCGGAAAATAGAATAAACTCTGTGTTCTTGGACTGTTACTGGGGGTATGAGTGTAAACTCAAGTTTTTAGATAGATATAAAAATAAAGAGCTTGGTTTCTAAACACTATGTTGTCCAACACAAAGGAGCAAGAATCCTGGTAGTTATGGCTAATGAAATAGAATTTACATTTTTAATAAAATAAAGAACCACATGTTAAACATGACAGAGAAATTTTTACACTCATGAAACATATCCCTTAGGAAGATGCACAAACTTGTATGCATCTTATAACAGCACTGAAATAACAAACTAGAACCTTTTAAAAATATAAGTAGCACTAGATGAAACCATAGTCATAGTACCTCTATTATTAACAGCATTCAGAATCATGACAAGAATGCTAGGTACAATTGATTGGGGTCTGATTAGGTTCCAGGTATCATAATGGAACTTCATTTTTTAACAATCATTTCAGACAGTAGGCCACAATTGGCCTAAGGGCTAGAGTTTACCAAGCCCTATTCAAGGTCATTGTTATATTTTCTTTTTTACATTTCATGCTATCTCTAAAAGAGCTGAGAAACATCTGGTATCAGTACATCTGCAACCCTTTCACAGGATGCCTATTGGAAGCTCTGCAGAAGGACACTGGAGCTGCAGAATTTCATGGTGGCAGGTCTTTTTATTAATATTTTCATACCATTTCTATCCCACCTACAGAAAACACATTTCTGACAGAGCCCACTACTTCCTGATAGCTGAATCCTTGTGCCAGGATTGTCATCCATTTAAGGAGAGAGATGTGTTAATTTGACAAGGGTGAGATTGTAAATAACACTCTTTCTAAATTGTGGCAGAGACCAGGAGTTGACATATCCCTGGGGCAAGATATTCAAAGTGTACCACTCCCTGCTGGACCTGCCCTATGTGTTTTTTTTTTTTGTTTGTTTGTTTGTTTTTTTTTTTAAGAGACAGACTCTCACTTTATCGCCCTCAGTAGAGTGCCCTGGCATCACATCTCACAGCAACCTCCAGCTCTTGGGCTTAGGCGATTCTCTTGCCTCAGCCTCCCAAGTAGCTGGAACTACAGGTGCTGGCCACAACACCCCGCTATTTTTTTGTTGCAATTTGGCCCGGCTGGGTTCAAACCCACCACCCTCAGTACATGGGGTCAGCACCCTACTCACTGAGCCACAGGCACCGCCCCTGGACCTGCCCTATGAAATCAAAGACATTCTGGGGTTTGCCATTTGAAAGGAATGAAGAAAATATATTCACCCCACAACTGTATCATCCCAAGTGACTATGTGATTTATGTCGTCCAGTGAGGATGCTGGTCAAACAGTGGCTATGATTTCATCACCACCTGATTAAGCTTCCCATAAGCCTCTGTTACTCTCAAAGAACATTTTTTCACATCAACCAAACTAGGAAATTAAATGGGGTGGTGGTAGAATCCATGGCCCAGGCATCTCTCAAGTCCAATAGTGGACTTCAATTCCCACAAGGTGTGGGGCTACTGTTGAATGATGACTTTCACAGGGACCTGGGACTGTAATACCTCTGACTTGCCCCTTTCGATGCTAAGAGCTACTGCTGCATGGGTCAGGGGATGAACAAAATGCAAGTTCCTATTAGGGCTCAAAATTTTGTCTTTTCAAGGTCTAGAACAGTGCCTGGCATCAAAAGGGATTCAGTGAGTATTTCTGGAGTGAACCAGTGAGTGAAATCCTAAACTCTGTAACAGTGATTTTCACCCAATGTGCCAGTGTGCTGCGAGAGGATTTTAGGTGTGCAGTGAAAGTTTTTAAAGATCGTTATTTTTGAAAGAATTTCAAAGCACAGTAAGTATATTCATTTTTTTGCTCATTTTTATTGATCAACATAAATTATGTGTGCCACAGAAATTTAACTATAGGTTAAAATGTGCTATGAAACAGAAAAGGTTAAAAAATACTGTCCTAGAGCGGCGCCTGTGGCTCAAAGGAGTAGGGCGCTGGTCCCATATGCTGGAGGTGGCGGGTTCAAACCCAGCCCCAGACAAAAACTGCAAAAAAAAAAAAAAAAAAAACTGTCCTACAGGATGCTCACTCCTCCTATGTTGCTATAAAGTGGGAAATTAATCACTGGATGATTGGGAGCTTTCACTGGACCTATAAAGCAAACTGAGGACTCAACTCTATTTATTATAGGAATGGGAGTTATGGCAAATTTATGAATCCAGGGACTGGAGGTGAACTCACACTTGCTTTCCAGTGATTCCCAAAGATCAGAATATGTCCCTTCCCCTACGTCTGTGGTCCCTAACCCCTCGGCCACAGATGGGTACCGGTCTGTGGTATGTTAGGAAGTGGGCCACACAGTAGGAGGTGAGTGATGGGCAAGTGAGCAAAATGTCATCTGTTTTTACAGCTGCCCCCTGTTGCTTAAATCACCACCTGAACTCTGTCACATCAGCAGTGGCATTAGTTCTAAGAGGAGCTCAAACCCTACTGTAAACTACACATGTGAGGGATCTAGGTTGTGTGCTCCTTCTGAGAATCTACTGCAGCGGTTCTCAACCTGTGGGTCACGACCCCGTTGTAGCTTTGAAAATACATCACGGCATTAGGAAGATTGAGAACCACTGTGCCTGGTGATGTGAGATGGAGCTGAGATGGTGATGCTAACTCTGGAGAGCGGCTGTAAATACAGATTATCATTAGCAGAGAGGTTAGATTGCACACAGACCATAATAAATCAATTGCTCACAAATTCCTATCAAAACCATTCTCCCACCCAGTCCGGTGAGAAAAATTGTCTTCCCTAATACTGGTCCCTGGTGCCAAAAAAGGTTGGGGACTGCTACCTTGCTGGGAGCCAAAACTTAAGAGCAAGCTCACCATGGAAACTTATCGCAATAAGTCAGGTGCTTGGAAGGTTACTGCCCTAGGCGAAACGAACATTCTGACCGTTGGAGTACCACACCTGCTACCAGGAATTCCCTACCCTCTCATACCCCCGAGCACACTTCCCCCCTCTGCTTGTGTTTATATAGCTGTTAAAAAATAATGTTTTTCAGAGCTTGATCAGAATCCTGTCTTGCTCTCGCTTCTTCGTGTCTCTTGTCTCTTTCACTCTCTCAATACCCCTGCCCTAGGTCCCTGCTGAACTAGCCCCGCGGGCCGGGGTAAATTCTGGCACACAGAGAATTTCAAAGTGTTAGCTGCTCTTATTATTTTTTGTTACTTAGCATATTTTTACTCATGGCTGATAAAGATGAATTTTTCTTCATGCCTGGAGAATGAATCCTTTAAGTGATGATGACTTGTGTCCCTACCCCAGAGGAAAATAAGCCACTGAAATGGCTTTGGCACATAGTGTTCTGGGGGGGCTTAGCAAATCTGAATCTGAGGTCACCCTCTGTCCTGGAGGCTGGCTTACAACATGATTGGTCTCACTGAGAAGTTCTGCCTTTCAGTGGGGCTGGCTAGAAAAATTAAAATATATTTGGAGCTAATTTTAAAATAATGCTAGATCTATTTCCAGACTTTTATTTTGCATCTTTATCTAAACATTTGTTTCTTGCGAGATTACAGAAAGTTTCCTTTTGGTCAAAAAAACAACCACCACCACCAAAGGAAAAAAAACCCTTTCCAATTGGTTACTATAGCAAATCCAATTCTATGCTACCTAAATTTCATCTTCCTTTGTTCTAAACTGAAAAAAAATGAGAAAGAAGGAGGATATAAATGTATACAGTGATGATTTAATAAAAATAAAATTAAAAAATTTTTTAAAAGAAAGGAAGTTAAAATTTCTCATGCAGCTCTTGGGGTTCCATAAAATCACACATAAAGTAAATAGTAGTTAAGAAAATGAGA
The DNA here is from genome assembly GCA_963574355.1 of Loris lydekkerianus. Taxonomy (NCBI): domain Eukaryota; kingdom Metazoa; phylum Chordata; class Mammalia; order Primates; family Lorisidae; genus Loris; species Loris lydekkerianus. Next base: position 2,366 of record CAUYPK010087911.1, on the reverse strand, counting down.
CCTTGATCTCTGCTGTCCAGCTTACCTGTGACTTTCTTCATCTACATTCCTATCTTTTGTTGAGAATACAAAATATATGTTACTTAATTTTCTTTATTCAGTGCCAATATTTTCTTATAAAATGGAACAGAAAAGTGTTTCCTTTAAGCATATGCTGGGTGACCGCAGATAATAAATATCTTTTACAAGAGGTAATATAGAGAGATAAAGATGTTCCCTCATGGGGCCACTAACAGACTGTGTTCAGGTCCTGCTCCTACCACACCCCACCACACCCTGACCCAGGTTCCGGGGCCTAATAAGCCTTGATAAAGACTAGGAAATATCTTAGTTACCTAGCAAGTTATGATCACTTGAAAGTTGAAGAACATACTTTTCTTCACCTATTTTTTGCTCTAAATTTTTTCCCAAAAGGAAACATTTAGAAACCTCTTAACTCCAAAATATACAAAACAAACAAACAAAATCTAGAACCCTTGGTTTACCGTTATTGAAGGAATCAATACAAAATTACATAAACCAGAACAATATTTTGAAAAATAAATTTAATCAGTAAAAGAACAAAGCACACACTGATAAACCAATTAAAATTTTCATGTAGGCTGGATGCAGTGGCTTATACTTGTAAATTCTAACACTTAGCAAGACCAAGGAAGGAGGATCACTTAAGCCCCGGAGTCCAAGGCCAACCTGGGCAATCATGAGACTCTGTCTCTAAAAAAAGTAAAAAATATTAGCCAGGTATGGTGGTGCACTCCTGTAGTCCCAGCTACTCAGGAGTCTAAGGCAGGAAGATCACTTGAGCCCGAGAGTTGGATGCTCCTGTGAGTTATGATGGGGCCCAGGAAACAGAGCAAGGCCCTGTCTCAAAAAACAAACAAAAAATTCATCTTTAGCTCAAATAATAAAATGCTTATTCATCATTTTTATTTTTTATAAAGCAAAAAAATTCACATTTTTTGTTAGATGCTTTTCATAATTTAAACAACACAGCTCCTAGCTTTTGGGTCAGTGGTTTGACAGGATATAGGTCTGCAGTTGCCCACAAATCTTTGTCATCCAAGCAAGTTTAACCACAGTTAAAATACCAGGATCCTGCTCACTTTATATATATTTTGTTGTTGTTGTTGTTGTTGTTGTTGTAATTTATTTATTTATTTAGAGACAGAGTCTTACTTTGTTGCTCTTGGTAGAGTGTCATGGTGTTATATAGCTCACAGCAATCTCAAACTCTTGGGCTCAAGTGATCCTCTTGCTTCAGTTTTTCATTTTTAGTAGAGACAGGATCTTACTCTTGTTCAGGCTGGTCTCAAACTCATGAGCTCAAGTCTCATTTTTTATATTTTAAAATACAGAAAAAGTTGGGAAGCCTTAGCACATCAGGATTCATTGCTGAACAGAGTCAAGAAGTATTTTATCATCTTTCCTTGTATCCCAACAGTGGCACTAACCCTAGTGCTACATGGGGAGCTAAATACTAATCAGTCAAATGGAATGAGACATTGTCCAAAGAAAACGTGACAGATTTCACAGGGCTATGCGATATACTGTGGAGATAGCCAAAATGGGATTTTTTTTTTTTAATTCTTAAACATTTTCTTTCTGATTTGCACCAAAATTACAGACAAGGAGAATCCTTCCAAAATCATGCCATAAAGTAATGAAAATTCTCTGCTTTTTCTACCTAACTCTAATCTTGTACCACAATTTTCTACAAACTTTAAAATCTATGTCAGCACCCACACTTTGAACAAATTATTATAAAGAAGATTCTGGAGGGTGATGTTTAGAAGTGGACAAAATAAGAAGAGATTCCATTGTTCTACGGAAGTTGAAAAAATATGTATGACTAGAAAAAGATTCTTGAGATTTTTCAGTTATTCTAAAAGTTCTTGTCTCTGTAACCAGAGCACATTTACTAAAATCAAGATTTTACAATAACGGTGCTTTCATTATTACAATTAAATATTTTTTGTTGTTGTTGTTTTATTATTAAATCATACTTGCGTACATTGATATGATCATGGGGCATCACACACTAGCTTCATAGACCGTTTGACACATTTTCATCACAATGTTTAACATAGCCTTCCTGGCATTTTCTTAGTTACTGTGCCAAGACATTTACATTCCACATTTACTTAGTTTCGCATATACCCTTGTAAGATGCACCTCAGGTGTAATCCCACCAGTACCCCTCCCTCCTCCTATTCTTAGGTTGTAGCTGGGTTATAGCTTTCATGTGAAAGCCCTAAATTAGTTTCATAGTAGGGCTGAGTACATTGGGTACTTTTTCTTCCATTCTTGAAATACTTTACTAAGAAGAATATGTTCCAGCTCCATCCATGTAAACATGAAAGAGGTAA
>CAUYPK010087909.1:0-38846 GCA_963574355.1 Loris lydekkerianus | reverse complement strand
TTTGTGTCTAATTTATTCCTGTCTGACCATCCTCTCGGCCATTCTCTCACCACCTCATGTCCTGGGAAAGGCATAAATTTGATACATTACCACAATAGAAAACAAGTTTAGAGGTTCTGATAGTTCGTGTCTTCATTGTCGGCAAACATACACGTTAACCGTGTCCATGTTCACTATAAAGGGGAGACTTCACACTTGAATGCAGTAAAATCAGGCTCCCTAGGGCATTCTGTGCTCAGCCTCTGTAAAGAGGATGGGACAAGCCCGTGGTCAGTGTACTCTCATCAGAAAGGAATGCCAGTCAGAGGTTGTGTAAATCACAGTGGAGCACGTCTTTGGAAATGGGCTGTTTTCTATTTAACCCTAAAGAAAGGAAGTCTATTGGTGGTCAGCAAAGGAAGGGTTATAACAGGCATGTCGGACTGCCCTTCCCTTCATGGCCAGGAACCCAAGTTTTTAAAAATTTCTCTGGGGTCTCCTTGACCAAGATCAGGACTGTTAAGCTGACTGAGGGGTTTAGGATTTTATTTTCATTTCCCAAGTGTGAGACTCTTGCTATTAAAAATAACATACAGTGCCTTTATCTCCAATAAAGATCTAGGACTTGCTGTGTTCCAGAAACCCTTCCCCAAATCTTCAGGCTGGGTCAGACAAGCCCCTTGGAAATCCGATACCTTCCTACCTGTGGGCCCCTTCAGCTTTTACTAAAATTTCTTCTTGTATTAGAACAGTATTTATTACCAATAGCAGAAATCCAGCTCAATCCAGCTTTAGTCAAGTGGAGAAATGAACTGTTCATGTGGCAGGGACATAGATGGTTTCTAGGAGGGATGCTCCAGTCTCACCAGGATTTCCCCTTCCTTCTTGCCTCCTCTCCCAGGTCTTCATTCTCTGGGGCTGGCTGTCTCCATGATACTGGGAGAAAGACTGCAGCTGGCTCTGGACGTGTCCTCTCAGAACCTCATAATAGCAGAGGAAAGAGAGGAAAATCCTGGAGCTGAACCCTGACTGTGGTCAGAGGGGAGAGCTCTGACTCCTGTGCAGTATCCAGCTCAGGCAGCATGCAGAGAGCCTCCAGGTGACATCAGAACCACTTGGCCGAACTTGGGGGTGGGGAATGCCCCCCCACTGCTCTGGGCTGGCAAAATAACAAATTCCATTACATTTGCTAACTTGTCTGTACTTTCCACTAGACTCTTAACTCTTTAAGAACAGAAAGCAGTGTCTTTCATTTGCCTACTAATGCATTATAGTGTCTGGCATAAAACATTTTAAAAATATTTTAAAATAAATGTTAAATGAAGGATAAAATTTAAATTGTCACAGTTATAAACCTTGAATTTTTCTGGAACAATCCCAATTTTATGATATGTGATTTTTGTGATTGAGATGATTCTTTATATGAATAATTACTTTCTTTCTTTAATAAAATTACTACATTCAGAAATATTTAGTACTTGGCCATACCTTCAGCATTTTTTTTTCCAGCAAGCCTGGCCAACTGTGTTGGTTGTATTTTGTTTGACTCCCAAATTCCCTTTACCACCATTCTCTGGCCTGGCTGGTGCCACAGGAGGTTCACCCGCTGGTCTGCATCTCCAGCCTTACTTTGTGGGTAGGTATCTACCGGGCTTGTTGGTGGTTTATTATTGCCAGGAGGAGGTCAGATCGTATCAGAGGGAAGGAGAGGAGAGGCTGAAGTGTTTCCTTCCCACTCTCTCCCTGCCTCGGGTCTCTAGCAATGGCACCATCTCTCCCAGGTGACAGCAGCTCCCCCACAACCCTGGCTCTCCCTGGGAGAGGAGGTTAACAGCTTTCTTCTGTTTCTGGTCCCTGGCAGCCTTACACTTCCATTTGTGTGCTCAGTAAGCAGTGCCTTCACTTAAGTCCCATCATTTAAAACAAATGGGGCAGATTCTGCTTCCTGCCTAGACCTTGGCTGAACTACCAACATAACCTTCACAGGTGCAGTTCGCCAATTAGGTTGCTCCCCTAGCTCAGTGGATCTTACTCGTTGTTGTGTGTGGGGATCACCTAATTATTAATACGTCAGTACTATTGCGGAGGAAACCCAGGCAGCAGCAGGTGCTAAAGTAAAATCTTCTTACAGATTATTGCCATCTTCAGTTTGAAGTGATGCTGTTTTCTAGTCTTCCATTCATAAAAGCATTTTGTAAACAAAATAGAACAAGTTTAAACACATTTACATAACAGTTTCTTCAAGAGGTTGAAAACAAAGAACAGATGTTTCTGGGAAAAACAGAAATTCTTTATGTATTTTTTTTTATAGTGTCTGCGACAGTAACTTTTGCAGGAGGGCAGAAAGAAAACCAAAGAAGCATTGGGGATACTACAAGAGAAAAAAATTGCAGAATCAGTCTCTGTATTAAAAAACTACTCTCTTTGAAATATAATAATAGAGGTACTAGTACCACAAAATTAATGCATATCAGGTGCACAACCGCCAATCTCCTTTGCAAAAGAACCAGATTAAAGTGATTATTCACAGCCTCAGCACACTAAAATAAGCAGTGGCTATTGGCCTAATGAGAACCTTTTAAGTAAGTGTTCAATTTTTAAAATGCCTTCCCCATTTGGCAGGTTTTATAATACAAAAGAACCTCAACCACACTCTCTTATTTTAAAATGAGACCACTTTTTAAGCACTTACATTTTGTTGGTGATCGGACTTGCTATTTTTAAGAGAAAGAACTGATTCTACGAAGCCTTTTATCTCATTTCAAGGGTTCCAAGGATGTTATACCTAAATCAATACAGTGTCTGTGGCAAGTCCCACACCACATACACCAGATTAAGAGAGAATCCATGCAACATTCCTGACTGGCTACTGCAACAGTCCCAAAAGCAGCCTGATGCTCAAGTGCAGGTCAAAAACTATAATAAACTTAAGTAGAAAACTACCCCTGTCTAGAGAAGAAAAGAATATAATTATTATTTTGGTACAAAATGGAAGCAGAAAATAGGACAGGTCCAAACAAACGATCTATTTAAAAAAAAAAAAACAAAACTTGCTACTGGTGGAAACTTAAGAGGATGAGCTACCTCTTGGCATAGGTCCTGCTGATGAGAAGAGGAGATGTGCCTCCCCAGGACTTCCTGGGAAACAGACAGGGGGAGAGACAGGAACTAAAGAAGGGGAATTAGACTGGCCATGGAACCAGCCTTTTCGAACTGATGAGAGGACTGAAAATCCTGTTTTGCCTACACACACTCAACTATCTCCAGCCTCCTGATAACCTGGCTGAGCCTTAGTGGCTGTGCACTTGTTACTTATGGTTCTTGGAGGATGTGCTTAAGCCTGATGACCCTAGAAAACCTGGGGGGAGGGATATGTGCAATAGTTGGATAAATTTTTCCCAATCTGTGTGCTGAGAAAGTTGTTTCCCTCTTGCTTGAAGGCCAGAGGCAGGATGGGATTCCTACCTGCACATCAGAGGGTAAGTATACTCCTCTGTTAGTCCAGCTTTACTACTCATCCACAAAGTGGAATTCATTGTCATTCTTCTCAAGCTCATTTTCCTTGGCCCAAGAGTCCCCAGTGGCCTGACCCAATGTGAGGCACAGACAACTCATGTTACTCATTTATGAGCACTCATTAAATCATGTGAGAAGACCAACAACTAGACAAGGTAGCTCTACCCACCACTATAATTCACCCATCTAACAAGAAAAAACACATCCCCTAAATCTATTAAAATTTCAAAACAAGAGCGGCACCTATGGCTCAAGGAGTAGGGTGCTGGCCCCATATACCGGAGGTGGTGGGTTCAAACCCAGCCCTGGCCAAAAACTACAACAAACAAAGTTAAAAACAAAAAAAACTAGTTTCTTTTTTTTTTTTTTAAACAACAGTATATTTTCAAAAACAAAAGCAGGAAGAAAATGAAGAAAATTAGGAAAGGCAAAACTAAAAAGAACAAAGAATAGCAAATAGCAATCAAAAAATAATATATAAAACAAACCAAGTATGTAAAACATCACAATTACTTTGTACTGACTAAATCCTCCTATCAAAAGACAAAGATTGCCATATTAGCTATAATGTAGGACCCAGGCTGTAGCAGACCACCATATAGCTCATGGGAAGGAGAAGCGAGAATTGTAAGAAACACGTGTAATGTCTTGGTAATATAACCCCTTGGTGAAAAGGGCATGGGGAAGGGATTTGGCGCTCCTTAACACTAACACGAGAGCTCTCGAGATGAGAACATCAGTGCTTGATAGTCTTTACACCTGTGGTGCAAGTAGCCATGGGATCACGTCTATAAGTAGTTGCAGGAGAAGACAGTTGGGAAGTGTGTGCACGTTCTGTCACGGACTCGCTCACTCTGACTCTTCAGCTTCTCCTGCCTGCAGGGTGTCTGTCCTGGGCTCTTCCAAGAAGACTGCTGAGATTTACTTTCCTACTAAGACTGTTTCTCTTCCTCTAAGACTGTTTCTCTCTCTCTCCCTTCTGCTAAGGCAAATAGCCCTCAGACACCTAAGGGTAATTTTTCCTGAGCAAGGTAGCACAGCAGTCTGCGTCCAGACAATAGATAAATTGGAGCCAGAGACCTGGCCAGTCCCTGCCCCGACAAGTGGTGATGAGGATGGGATAGTGAACAGCCACTGGCACCAGGGATTTATAGAAACACAATGAAACAAAGTTTAAAAGAAAAAAAACAGACTGGAAATTAAAGAAGGCAAGTAAGTAAGGAGAAAATGTAAAGGAGAAAACCAAACCAAAGCAGAATGAATGGGAATACTAATGTCAATTAAAATGCAACTCAAAGCCAAAAGCATTAACCAGGCCAACAGGAAAAACACATAATAGGGAAAACGTTAGTCAATGAAGACACTCCATACAAGTCATAAACCTTACTAGAATAAATAATATAGTAGCCACACATTTAAAGCAAAAAATCTCAGAAACATAAAAAGAAATTGATGAAGACATATTTATTGTGGGATGTTTTTCATATTTTACTCTCAGAATTTGACAGTTCATGCATATAACTAAAATAAAGACATAAGGAATTTGAAAAATACAATAAACTATATATTTTTCTTTGTGTAACACAAAAATTAATTGTATATTGACTAATGGCATTAAAGAACACTGATAAATTTTCCAAAGCAAATATTTTTGCTTTCATTCAAAAAATTGACAATAAAGATATTAAAATTCTCTTATTATTAGGAAATTAAGAAATCTTCCTCATAATTCCTGGCTCAAAGAGGAAATCAAAATGGAAACTTTAACTATCCTAAAGGGAAAATAAAAAACATTATATCACACCCATTTGATACAGCTAAAGCTATATTTAGAGGAAAATTTGTAGCCTTAAATGATTTTATTATTTAAAAATAAAACAAAGCAAGGTATACAAGCTCATGACTATCACAACATATTTGGAGCAATATGTATCTTATTTTTTTCTTCATTATTGAAAAAATAACCAGGCAGGTCCTAGTGCTTCCATTGATTTCTGGATTTTATTCACTGGAACTATTTTTCTTTTTCATTTCTTCCTTTTGTCAGCATCACAGTAAGAACAAATAAAGCGATTAAGAATTTGTCTGTCTGAAAATCATAAGAAAAAACAGGATTAAATTTTCCATGTATGAGTATTTAAGCATCTAAATGCTAAATAGAGAAATTCCAGAAAAGAGGAAAATATGTAATAATAGTACTAAATATGCAAATTTGATAAAAGACAAAAATAATCAAAGGCTATTACCTTTAATACCTAAAGAGGCTCAGTTGCATAATCACTGATTAAGAAGATTAAACTGTTTGATGAGAATATTTCAGATTGTATATGAATCCCGCACATTATACCCCTTGACTGAACTAATGTACACAGCTATGATTTAACAATAAAAATAAATAAATTAAAAAAAAAAAGATTAAACTTAACATTCAAAGTTAAGCAGGCTTACTAGATAGGCCACGAAGTTTAGAATAAAACAGACTTAAGCTTCTGGGCTGCCAAGTATTAGCAAATCATTTAATCTTTCCAATTCTTCATTTCTAATCTTTGATACAGGTAGCAGTACTTACATTGCACAGTTGCCCAAATGGATTAAGGATGTTGTGTGTGAAAAACTGAGACAGTGCTTGGCCCATCAAAGACAATGAATAATAGTCTTATCCTTTTATTACTGGGTGCACAGCAATATACAGGGATTTGAAACTAGAGGTAATTGTGCCAAAAGTTTCATAGAAGCCAGGGCAGTTTCACTACCCACCAACACTGTTAGGCTTTGCTATCCTTCAAGATAGCTGTTTGGCTGTAGGAAGGTGCTTCAAGTGCCTGGCCTCTATTTCTTCTTTTGTAACATGAAGGAGTCTTCTCTGGTTCTGAACAGCCACAATTCCCTAATCCTAATTATGTATTGCTTTATTTTATTTTATTATTATTATTATTTTTTTTTTTTTTTTTTGAGACAAGAGTCTCATTCTGTCACCTTTGGTAGACTCTTGGGCTCAAGAGTTCCTTTTGCCTCAGCCTCCCGAGTAGTTGAGAATACAAGTGCCCGCCACAACGCCCCACTAGGTTTTTTGTTTTGTTTCGACTTTTAGTAGAGATGAGGTCTCACTCTTCCTCAGACTGGTCTTGAAATCCTGAGCTCAAGCTATCTACTTACCTTGGCCTTGCAGAGTGCTAGGATTACAGGTATGAACCATTATACCTGCCCTGATTATATATTTTATGCCTTTTATAAATAGTATAGAGTAGAACTGTAAAACTTGTCACTTCCAGTTACTGTCATCTGTGTATTCAAAACCAAGAAGAAGTGAGCACAGGGGATGTCATGTTACCAGAATCTATGTGCATGTCATCCTGCCCAGGTCACAGATGCCCACTGAGGTAGGAGATCACGGATGTGTGTATACATGCATGTGCGCATACATGTGTGTTCCTCTTTCTCTCCAATTAAGTTTGCATTTATTTGTTTTTACAATCAAGTGTTTACTTTTCATTTTTTATTTTCTTTTTGACACAAAGTCTTCCTCTGTCACCTTGGTCAAAGTGTAGTGGCACCATCATACCTCACAACAACCTCAAACTCCTGGGCTTGTGCAATCCTCCTGCCTCAGCTTTCTGAGTAGCAGAGACTATAGGTATGTGCCACCACATCTGGCTAACTTTTCTATTTTTAAAATGATACAGGGTCTCTCCCTTGCATAGGCTAGTCTCGAGTTCCAGACCTCAAGTGATCCTCTTGCCTTGGCCTCCCAGAGTGCTAGGATTACAAGCATAACCCCTGTGTTTAGTTTTGATCCATTCCTACCCTTCTCCATAACTTGACTCTGGTATTTATTAATTGAAATATACTTTTAATAAAGTAAAAAAAGCACTGATCTTATGTGTACAGATGAGGCTGACACTTGCACACTTGTGACCCGTGACACCCATATGATGATATAAATCATTTTCACTATCCCAGAGGACCCTTCCTGGTCCTTCCAAATCAATACTTCCTACCCCAAGATGCACTGTTCTGATCTGTTTTTTCATCGTAGGTAAAATTTGCCTACTGTAGATTTTCAGATAAATGAAACCACCCAGAAGGTATTCTTCATTTGCCCAGCATAATGGTTCATACGGTTTGTTGTATAAGGCAATAATTCGTTCCTTTGTGTTGGTGAGTGGCATTTCATTATGTGCATATACCACAGTTTATTTATCCATTTTCCTGTTGATGGAGATTTGGGTTGCATCCAGTTTGAAGCTATTAAGAATAAAGTGGTTATCAACATTCTTGTACATGTCCTTTTGTAGACATATGTTTTCTTTTCTCTTGAGTAAATACTCAGAAGTGGAATTTCTGGATCACAGAGCAAGTGTATGTTTAACTTTACGAGGAGCTGCCAGAACTGTTTCCAAAGTGATTATGCTATTTGATATTTCTACTGGCAGTGTTCTGGGGGTTCTGATAGCTCCCTATCTTGGCATTTGCTGTTGTCAGTCCTTTTCATTGTAAGCGTTGTCTCTATTTTTAAACTTTATACCAAAGAATTTATTTTAAAATAAGCAAAAAAAAAAAAGTCCTTTCTTCTGATACCAGAGATACCACATGAATCAACTTTGGCATGAATTAGTAAAAAAGATGAGAGTGCATGTCTAAAATTTAATGTCAACTTAATAACTATTCAAAAGTCTACAAGTTGTCATTCAAATGCTACCCATATTTACTATATTTAGATGCAGGTTCATGCCCCCATGGTTTTGTTTATGCTGTTCTGTCTGCTAGGAATGGCCCTATCTCTCCTTGTCATGCAGGAGATTCGTCTTTGAGACTTAAAGGACGCCTCCTCTGAGCAGCCTTCTGTCATTCCCTGTCCACCCCACAGTTGGAAATATCGTTTGCAAGCACCTACTACACCCAAAGATTATTTCAGTTACAGAGCTTATAACTATGTGTCTGTCTCCCACACCAGACCATGAGTTTCCTGAAAAGATAAAGATAATTTATCTTTGTGCCAAGTGAGCCTTATAGATATTCAATCGATGAAGTTCACTGAATGAGTGAATAAATGGGTTCTGAATATTAAATCACAAGCCAAGAAGAAATACTTCTTGGGTAGCCATATTCATGGGGGTTTCAGTGGAGAAAGATGGAGAGAGAGTCATAGCTGAATAAATTCACAGAAAACCAGATTTCAAATCACCTTACCTTTCACAAGTGGGGTCGAAGTGGACCAACAACAGTCTTTACAATAGCTAAGGGGGGGCCTACAGAGTAAACTTTTGGGTGACCTAAATTAGACCCAGGGATTAAATTAATTTTGCAAATAAAATAGCCACTAAAGACATTTCATTTAAGCTGATCAAGTTATAAATAAACTCAGTACCAAATATTGTATTGGCAGCATACAGTTAATGGAAACTAAAGGCTTCCTGCAGCTCTCTGCCCTCCTTTCTTCTTCTTTAGCTTTGTTTTTTTGTGTTGCTAGAGTTTTCTTCATCCCCCCCCCCCCCGCCCCATCTCCCTAGCTACCTCTCTACCCCCTGACTTGGGCCACTATTTAAGGGGAAAGCTAATTCTCTCGGTTCTTTTTTTTCTGTCTTGCAAACCTACCTTTTCTGGGTCCCTATTCTTCCTTGGCCTATGACCTACAAGGGCTAATTGAGTGAAATCATTTCCGCTGAGTTGATGATAATTCCGCCTAACACATCTGCTAGGTTTAAAAAAAAAAAGAAAAAAATCTCTGCATATGTGCTCAGTTACAAAAGCTCTGCTGAGATATTCACCAGCTGAAAAGCATTAGTGTCATCCTTGACACTAGAAAATGACAAGAGGTTTGGGGCATGAGCATTCAAAAGGAACCTCCCATTTGCTTGTCAGCGTGTCACGGAGCTGGCACTGAGGAGTGGGCTGCTGGAAAGCAGAGCTGGGAAGGAGAAGCGAAGACTCACGGGGCAGATGCTGCATCAGCCAAGTCAGCACCGGATAGCAAAGCTCTGGGGTGTGGGCTTCGGGAACTATCCCAGCACTGCCCTAAGGAAACCAGGAAGTGGGGGTGCTGAGAAGAAACAAACCCAGCCTGTCCTAAAGTTATCTTGCAGGCTAGCAGTTCCTGTCTCACCAGCTGGGGAGGAATAATACAGTGTCTGCCGGGAAGATGGCCTTACCCTTGTCTGTGGGATGATGTAGACCCAAGTTGAGCAGGGGCTGCCAGAGCCCTCTGGGGAGTCCCTAGCTCACTCACCAAGGCTTGGTTAACCCAACACACAGACAGCAAGGAGCTGAGGTGCTCGCAGCCAGCAGGGTTTCCATGAGGGAGAGACATAACAGACACATCTGTGCTGTGAATCCCTGGCAGGGTGGGAGTATCTGCTCAGGGAAGACAGAAGTGTTCCTCCCCTGGAGCCCTACAGATACGGCTTCTAAAGGCAAAAGGAGCTGCTTTGGGACTGCAGAGGACGGTTTTACATACATGCACCAAAGCGGAGAAAAAGAACAGGCAGGCAGGCTGAAGCTTGCTGCAGAGCTGCCCTGGGCCGCTGGGAAGCTGGGCCTGCAGTCTGTGAGGAGCCTCTCAGCTTCCTTCTGAAGTGTCAGACTGGCCCAGAGGCCTCAGGAATGAGCCTCTTGAGAGAAATGAGGCCCCCAGTAGAAAATACCTCCTTCCGCCTGTGTATGGGGTGAAAGCCGTGCTGCTGGTACTCCCTGAAACCCAAGACGCAAGCTCTTTGAAAGGTTCTGGGCCCCCAGCCCTCAGTTTCTGTGGGAGGAAAATATCCTTTTTTCCTCCAAAGCACACACCCCTATCAATCTCTCCTACAGTAGGGTTCAGTCTTACTTGGGGCAGGAAATCCCAGGAAAAAGAAAGGGTTTTAACAGGGATTTCAGAGGAGCAAGTTCTTCTGACTGCGTTTGGGGACAGAGACTGGGGGCCCAAGAGAGTTAGGTTGGTGACAGAGAAGACTTGCAGCCCCGCATAGCCTAAAGCGCAAAGTGAAGCTGAGGACGATCTGCTGGGTGCAGGAAGAACTAGAACGCGCACTGGTATTTGCTTTGTACTTCCTCCTGTAACAGCTTGCGTGTTTGATAATGTACATGATACACCAGTGGCCCATGAATGCACTTTACATAAATATCCGCCCTGTGATGTGCTCATACTGGAGGAATGGGGCTGTGATCCCTCCCACAGGCGTCTGAAAGGCAGCCGAGGGAAAAGTTTTGTTTCCTCTCCCCAGAATCTTTTGTTCCCTGAGCTGGCACTTCACACACTCTCACTTAGGCCGCCCAGTTGCCCCGAGATGCTCCTGAATGGACTCTGCTCACTCTGTCCTGAACCAGGGTAAGTCCCGGTCATGTGGAGTGAAGCAAGGCCACCCGAGGTCGGCATTTGCTCTCTTTGGGGGTATAATAATACATACAGATTCTCATGCACCTCAAAGAGCCTGCCACGAACCAACAAACAATGGGAAATCAAATTAGAGTAAAACAAACTATGACATAGTGCAAACACCCCCTGGAGAAAATCAATTAGCTATAAGAAAAAGAGAAACCCTCCTGGAGCAACTCAACCACAGGCAAAACGAATTCAGAAATGGGTGACAAAAAGCTCTCACCTCCTTTTTAATAAGTGGGAATGTGGTCACTGGGGCCTCTTTAAAGAAAAATTTCTTTTCAATGGATTGAGGTTAGCACAACACTATGAGTTTTTTGGGTTTTTTGGGGGTTTTTTAGGTAATATTTTCCCTTTTGTGGGCATTCGACTCAGGTGCCTAGAAACTAGAACACTTTCTATTTGGCACAAAGCAGTGTATCACGAGCCACAAGTGTATGAAATAATAACTGAAGGCCTCATCTTACCTTCATAGGGAACAGTCTGCAGATACTCTTTGACTTGAGTGGGAGAGAAGGAGTGCAGCAGGGTCAGGAAGTCCAGCTGCGCCCTCTCGAACTCGCTCTGGTACGTGGTCTGCTTCTTGGTGCGTGCCTGGTTCCTCATGTAGCTGTGCAGCACGGACGGGACTGCAGAGGCACACAGGATAGAGACCCGCAGGCCGTCACCCAAGCAAAGCACCCCTGATGGCCCCACTTGGAGCTTTCTAGGCATCCTTACTATGCCGGAAACCAAGGCACCATATGAAACCAATCCCTCCCGTGACTAGGGCTGGGCAGAGCCCCTGGGATGTCCTGACTGCTCCTTGCTGTTGGAGGTGGGAGTGGTGGGAGATGCAGCCAGAGAGAGTTTGCCCACCACTTCCAAAAAAGTTCTCCATGAACTGGATTCTTATCTGGGTCAGTGTATTAGGATTTGTGAAGGAAACCAAAGTATGCTTTGGTGACATACTTTGAGATGGGTGCTCAGACAGCCTGTAGACAGAAGCAGCCCTGCAGAGCTGGCTTTTGTTGGGGGAGACGTCTGCGCCTCTGCTGAGAAAATCCTCAGGGATGCAGCCAGGCTTTCTCTGGGCCCCTCCCCTGCCTGGATCTGGGAAAAGATTAACTGAGAATCTGACACCTTGGAGGTCTAAAAGAAACACTTGCCCTCTATCCTCTCTGCGGGCTGCTGCCTATGAGTGCTCTTCCACAGAACGAGACCCCTTTGCCAGCCAGGCCTCCTTCTCTTCCCTTCTCTTATAACTTGTCCTGCCAAGCTCCAGCCCACATTCTTTCTATAACCTTAAGATGCCATAGAAGTGACAACCAGCTGGCTATTTCTTTGAGTTCTTAGACTTTGCATGACTCCCATGTGCGTTAATAGATCTGTATGCCCTTTCTCCTTTCAATTGCCCTTTGTCAGTCGAATTTTTCAGCAAACCTTCAGAGGGCAAAAGAGAAGGTTGGCCTTGGCCCCTACAATGGTCACACGCACCACCTTGTTAATAAACAAAGCTTGTTTTTCTTTCAGGACATCTCCTCTGCAGGCTTGGGATGGCACACTAAGGTCTCCTTCCAAGGACCCTGGTGTCTGAATGAGCAGTTGGAAGCATGTTGGTATTTACAGTCAGCTCTCTTTTCCATTCAGACTAATGGGAGTATGAGGGGCAGGCAACTCCCAAAGCTAAGTGATTACTTAACTATTTGCTGCTCAATATTGTTCACTTAATGTGGCTTCTGATATTCGTGGAAGTATCATGAAAAAAATAATGAAGACATGATGTGAAAACATGATTTCTCCAACTTGCCCAACCTTGAGAACACCTCCCAGTTCTCGTTGACCCCTAGAAGAGGCCATTGGCCAAATGGAGGGATTAAATTGCTGAGGGAATTTGATACCACACCCTGAAAAGAGCATTAGTAGCGTCTGGAAAAGAGAAGATTTACAAGCCCTATGGTAAGGTTTCATAGACTCACAGATCTGTACCATTGACTTTCACGGGGCGATGTAGAACCAATGATTAGAAGCTCAGCTGCTACAACTTTTTAAACAGTTGGAACATCTGACCGTGAAGGGACTGCCTTGGGGGTCTGGCTCTACTCTGGATACATGGGGACAGTATCACCCCTCGGCCAGGGTGAGGTGGAGGAAAGAGATCACACATGTCCTGAGTCTCTAGTAACTTCTAGGCTACTTTCTACCCCCAACATGCCAAGCTTCTATTCTGTGATTTTTGTTTCAGGGAACTCCCAACTCCATGTCAGTAATAAATCACGTTTCAGACTGACACCAAGTTTTCGTGTTAGCCAGCAGCCTGGAGGTGGCTTGGTCATGGAACTTGTGTGCCATCTAGATAATAGACAAGACCAATTAGATCCCTTCCTAATCCTTTTTCCACTTTACGGCCACCACATCCTTCCCTTATTTCATAAGGAAGAAGCGTCCCTCCCCACCCCCGTCTTGCCTGCTTCTCCTAGGCAGAGCCCGTACTTGTTTTATGGGTTATCAAAATTTGCCAGGCTCCTCTGCATTGAGAAGTTCTGCTGCCAGGGCTTAGAATCTATAAAGTTAGTCTAAAAGCTATAGGTGTACTCACCTAGACCCTGAGAAGCAACTGGCAGGCTCGCATAGCATCCATATTTGAAACTAAAATCCCGAAGCTCAGGAATTTTAGCTGGAATTTGGTAATTCCGTCGAAATTCAGTGTTCAGAGGCCGAGGAATTAACTTTTTCCATTCCATAGACAACAGAGAACTTTTCTTAATCTTCTGAGCTGGGGTGGGGGATAGAAACCGAAGGCAATAATTACTCCCGGAAGCTATTTTTTAAGTAGCTTTTCATTCCATTTTGCTTGTGGCAGTAGCTTCCAATTTATTGTATCAAAAAACCCACTCATCTTGTTTTTTTTTTTTTTTTTTTTTGGTAGAGACAGAGTCTCACTTTATCATCCTCAGTAGACTGCTGTGGCGTCACACAGCTCACAGCAACCTCCAGTTCCTGGGCTTAGGTGATTCTCTCGCCTCAGCCTCCCAAGGAGCTGGGACTATGGGCACTCGGCTAACAACCCCACTCTTCTTGTACTAAGAGGTATGGTCAATGCACTTTTTATGGACACCTTGATCGAGAAATAATTTTCTGCTTCATCAGTCACAGAAGTGTATGGTCAAATGATTTGAGTAGTTTCTAATGTATGTATTTGTATATAAGTTACAATTGTTCTTTTGTTCTACTTAGTGGGCAAAGAGGCACTGATCACTCACCCAGGTCTGCCTCTCCCTGGGACAGAGGTGGGCAGCAGTGTGAGAGACTTTGGATAGGATTGCCTTATAAAACACAGAATTCCCAGTTAAATTTGGATTTCAAATAAACAATGAATACTTTTTTGTTATAAATATGTATAAGTATTCATTTTCTACTGTATATCATTATTCAAATTTGCCTGGGCATCTTATATTTTTATTTTCTGATATAAATAAAAATATATTTTTATTTTTATTGACATATACCAGCCCTAGACAGGGTTGTATATCTCATCTCTACCGGGAAAGATCCATTCAAAGCTTATGCCTCACTCATGGAGGGTTAGGTAGCATCGTTGTCCTTAGTGGACAATAGCACTATAATTTCTTTGAAATATCTCCACTAAAAAAATTCATTAAATATACCATCATTAATGTCTACGAAGCACTCTTAATTCTACAAACACTACCAGATTAGGAGGAGAGAGTCACAAGCCATTGATCTCGCTTAGAGTGAGTGAGGTTCTAATTCTTGCTACAAAGCATTAGTTAAGACCCATGTTAAACAACATCATCTCTATTTAGAAGGATGAAGATGTTAAAAATGTGGATTTCATAAGCAATGCCCAAACAGTGCAAATTACTATTGACACTGAATTCAATTTTCTTCCAAATTAGTTTTTCAATGGGTCTTTTCAAAATAAATTCTAATATACATTGTATGTCAAATGATTCTTAATGGCATCACTGGCATACACATCAAAGGATACACAACCGTATCTCCTGGCACCCCAGAGCATTTTTGTATTGATTTTTAAAAAATAATTTCTGTGTAGAGCAGCAGAGGAGGAAAGGGTTCTACTATATTCTGCCTCCTACTTTGGATGACATTGGGGGAGAGGGCACATGTGCTCAATGATCCTCCTAGTGACCTCATAAATTGCCCATGAAAAAATAGTCTACAGAGAGAAAGAAATTGTGGAACTCAAAATCAGGGAACCCCGTAAGATATTTTGGAAATCATCCAATACTGTTCTTATAACTTCCATCTAGAACTTAGTACTATGCCTTGAATGTGTCCCTCTACAAAGCTTGTGTTGGAAACTTAATCATGAGGGAAGCAGTGTTGGAAGGTGGGGCTAATGCAAGGGGATTAGATTGTTGCCCACACGAATGGATGAAGGCTGTTACTGTGGGAGTAAGTTGGTTATTGCAAGAGTCACTTCCTGATAAAAGGATGAGTGTGGCTCCCTTCCTCTCTTTCTCACCCTCATACTTTCTTGCCCTGTCACCTTCTTCCATGGGTTGATCCAGCAAGATGGCTGTTACAAGATGCCAGCACTGTGCTCTTGGCTTCCCAACCTCCAAAACCATGATCCAAAGAAATTTCTGTTCATTATAGATTATCTCTTCTCAGCTATTCTGTTACAGCAGCACAAAATGGACTAAGACACTTGGTGTTTATAATTTACTAATAGCTTTACAGGGAAAAACCAAATTCCCGTTGAAATACTTGACACATATATCTGTATCTTTTCCCTAGGGCTACCACTCAAGAGCAAATGTTTTCAGTTTCCATACATGTTCTGTGGTGTTTGCCAAGGCTATAGGTAATTAAGCCATTGTTCAACCTTGAGGCAACTAGTGTGATTAGAAAGATATCTGCAGTGCAAACATACAGAATGTAATACTTCTTGCAACCATAACATTTGTAACTGTGGTTCTCAAGTGGAGATAAGACATGAGAATCATCTGGGAAAGGTTTCTCAGAATATAGCTGTTGAACCTCATGCCAGACATTGAGAATCTCTAGAAGTGGGCCCCAGGCACTTAGACTGTGAGCAAACTTCTCATGTGCTGAAGAATCACTGACTCTGCACTTTGACGAAGGTGCCAGGAAAGCCCAGAGTGTGAGGAGTTGTGTCGGGGGGGGGGAGGGGGGGTGAGAATGACAAGGACTGAAAGGCAGACACAGCAAAGGGCTTTGACGACGGGTCATCGTGGAAGGAAACCATCTCTAGTGTGTCCATGCAATGTGGTCTGGTTGGCAAAAGTGTGGGGTGTTTAGGGAAGGAAGGAGTAGTTGAGGGTGAAACAGAAACGGTAAGTGGGGGCCAGGCTCTGAAAGGTCTTCGACGTCTGGTCCATATGGACCATGATGGACCAGTAGAGAACTAGAACAGTTGGAAATGAAGATCCATAAAAAGCAACAAATCAGGACCTGCGCTTAGTCTAAGTTCCTTTGAAGACAAAGATTAAGTCTCAGACTTCATTGGTCCTCAGTACTTATGGCAGTAATAAACCTTATTAAATATTTATCAGATTAATGAGCAAACCAAAAATCTCTAGAAACATAATTGTTATGGATTAGCAATTGATACCTGAACTACACTCCAGTGACTTGCCTCTGTGATCTATGCTTAAGGTAACTTCTAATAAACTGTATATTATTCACTCCATAGTGTGGACTTTTGTTCTTTTCAACTAATGAAATCTTTAATTGTCTCTATAAAGTTTCATGTTAATGAGCTCCTTCATTATTGAGAAGTTCCTGATATAAAGGGACCCAACCAACACCCGAAACCCCCACAGTGGTGCTGAGGTATAGGCAGAAATAATAATCATGACCCAGAGCAAACCTGACCCAAAGACCCCCTCCAGGGAGACCTCCCTGCTCCTCAGGAGCTCAGTCCCCACCCCATTTCTTCTCCAGTTGATAGCTGTAGTACTAGAGTGGTTTAGGCCAAAGAAAGAAATTAGCCTATTGGGCATCTGCAGAAAGGCCCAATCCAAACGTGAATTTACAGCAAGGGCTATTCAACCATTAGGAGCATGGGCACATAATCTTAACTAAGTGGGAACTAGCTGTGTTGGTTTGTTCAGTTGTTCTGATTCATCAAGGCCAAGTTCTTCAAGTCCGAATGTGGAAACAAACACCTTTTAGTGCTTCACTCCTTTGCACTGATTCATTAGAGGATGCAAAACTAAGACATTGCCCCTGTGCTTCAGAAGCTTAAAGTATTAGAGAAACACACACACATACAAAAGAATAAGGACAATTTCATGTGCTCAGTCCTGCAAAAGAGATAAGAACGTGGAGCTGCTAAAACATATGAGAGGACCATGACCTAAAGGTGGGTGATCAGAAGAGGCCTCCAGGATTGAAATGAAGCCCACATCTAGACTTGAGTTACGGATAAACCCAGCTGTGGAGGCAGGGGAGAAGTGTTCCAAGGGCGGAAGCAGTGTATGCAGACAGATGCTTTTATCCTGAGGTCAACAGGCAGTCATTGAGGGGTTTTTAATCTGTAAAATGACAACAATTTCCACGTCCAGAAACTTGCTTTGGCTCTAGTATGAACAGTATATTTTTTTTTTTTTCAAGTTTATACAAGTGATTTATTTCCACACCTGCAAGGGTGAGAAATGGTTCTTTTTTTTTTTTTTTTTTTTTTTTTTTATTAAATCATAGCTGTGTACATTAATGCAACCATGGGGTACCATGCGCTGGTTTTATATACAATTTGAAATATTTTCATCCCACTGGTTAACATAGCCTTCCTGGCATTTTCTTAGTTATTATGTTAAGACATTTATATCATACATTTAGTGAGTTTCACATGTATCCTTGTAAGATGCACTGTAGGTGTGGGCCCACCAATTACCCTCCCTCCAACCAATCTCTCCCCTCCCTTCCCCTTCCTTTCCCCATATTCTTAGGCTATAATTGGGTTTATAAATTAGTTTCATAATAGGGCTGAGTGCATTGGATACTTTTTCTTCCATTCCTGAGATACTTTGCTAAGAAGAATATGTTCCAGCTCCATCCATGTAAACGTGAAAGAGGTAAAGTCCCCATCTTTCTTTAAGGCTGCATAATATTCCATGGTGTACTATAGACAGCAGATTTGAGGGGACAGTACTGGAAAAGGGAGTTGGAATAGAGATCACCCAGCAACAGTTGAACCCAAGTACAGAAGGGAGAGACGCAGACGGAGGCAGGAGAGGATGAGGGTGTCTTGACAGGTCCTGAGAATTTACATACTCATGGGGAAATGGTAACCTGCCCAGGCCAAATGGACAATTTTGCCTGGAAGCTCAAAAGCATCTTTTAAGGATGCTGACACGTCAAATGTTTTCCTCTGACCCTTAATGTTTACCTACAGCTATGGAGGCCTTTTGATCCCATATCCATCATGCTTTAAAAAGGTATTTCCTGTACATTCTCTCCCCCATTCCCCAGATGGTTACCGAGTTCCTTCTGTATACCAATCACAGCACGAGGCTGTAAGTGAACAAAGGCCTCTGGGGCTTACTGAATAGTGGAGGAAAGAGTAAAACAAAACAGCCAAAAACAAGAATCAGGAACAAACGATTCCACAGTGGAAGGAAACAAGTGAGATGATGACTGCTCTCTCAGATAAAATAACAAGGAAAGGGCACAAAGAGAAGGTGACATTCAAGCTGAAGTCCCCAGAATGACAAAGGGAAACCACTGGAGGAGCTGAGGCCAGGGCTAGAATCTTACCTGTCAGGTACAATGTGCACCCCTCTGTGAGGGGCACACTAAAAGCACTGACTTCAGCATTACACAGCTCGCCCAGGTAACAAAAACACTTACAGCCCCTTAATGTTTTGAAATAAAAAAAAAAAAGTTGGCATCTCTGGCCCTGAAACAAGGCCATGTGGCTGGAGCCTAGTGAAGAAGGAGACCACAGCAGAGATGACAGTGAGGAAGTGAGTGAGGTTCAGCCTAAAGGGAACTCAGGAGCCAAGACAAGGAACTAGAACGTGAATGCTATTCAAAGAGGAGTGGAAAGCCAGTGAAAGGAAGCAATGGAATAATATGATCCGATGTAGATAGTCAAGAGATCATCTAGCTGCCATGTGGGGGAAAAAATTAGAGGGATCTATAGCTAGTGTAGGAAGATCAGTTGCCAGGGAAGGAAAACGTGATGGGTTGGAGTCCCCATGAGACTTGCACTCAGTAACCAAATATGTGAAACTGGGATCTGAGGAGAGGATTTGGAAAGAGATACAAATGAGGGAATCCTCAGGATAGGTGCTCCTTAAAGGAATCAGAAACTCTAATCATTAGAGGTCAAATAGAAAATGGCTTAAGTTTTATTAGGTTTATAATAAATCTGCCTCTGCTCCCTTATAAATATAAACAGACAGCCAAATACATATTGGACCATTAAGACATTCAGGAAAACTAGAAACAATGCTAAGAACCAATAAAAATGCTAAAAATTCAGTATATCATAAATATCTTATGGAATTACCACATCTATAAAACAAAAACACAAGGCTGTTTTAAAAAATCTAATTAGAAAGTAAGATAAAGCCATCTGAAGCAGTCTGCCCAAGGCCGCTCTGACTGGTCATAATAAAGGAACTCAGCTTTCAAAACAAAAAACAAAAAAAAAAAAAAAAAAAAAAATCTAATTAGACTTCTTAGTAAAGTATCACAAGAATGGAAAAACAAGTATCCAATGTACACACAAATATGAAGCCAGTACAAGGATACTGAGAACTCAACTCAAATTGGGGGGAGGGGCAGGAGGGATGGAGGGAAGAGAGGGGAGAAGGCCGGGGGACGGCTGTGCTCTCGCCCATGGGCACAACGTAAGGGTAGAGGGCACACCTCCTGGGTGAGGGGCACAACTACAACGGAGACTTTACCTAACAAAATGCAAACATTGTACCCTCATATTAATCCGAAACTTTTTTAAAAAATATGGAGAGCTCTTGTTTTTGTTTTCGTTTGGAATATACTATCATAGATGGGATCTGATAAAGTCAATGTGTGTGCTGGGGTTAACACTGTGGGAATGAAGAGATAATGTAGAATCAAAGGTGAGCTACCTGGGGCGGGGGAGACAGATCTACAGTTCACACGGGATGAGGGGCTGCTGGGGCAGGATGAACGGGAGACATATAGGTGGTGAGAGATGTATTCTTATCCTCTCCTGACTCACGGAGACACGGGAGGACAAGGGCTCTCGGTGCTCCCCGGTTTGTGTTCAGATCCCACGTGGCAGCCTTCCTTAGCTGTTTTTCGTATCATTATTTTGTCATCAAAGAGGCAAGAGAGCACTAAAACTCCACTGCCATTTTGTCACAGGCTTGCAGCTATAAGCCAGAGTGCATTATTTGCTCAATAACTTAGGAAAAGGTTGGCTTGTTGGAGTTTTAAAATAACTACAATCAATTTTCATGAATTCTCAATAAAGCAAATTTCCTGCTGATATGCAAGATCAAAGTTGTACTATATCAGCAATTATGTCATTTCTGGAAAATACATCTGTAGAAATCAAATTCATTTTTGGTCCCTGAGACAAGAGGCCAAGGTAGGGACAAGTTATGGAGGCCTCTCTATGTGCCCTATAGAAACCATTCAAAAGCTTCCCCAGCTATAAAGCACCGAGGGTAGGGCCAAATGAATCATAAGAGAAGCGAGACTCTCATAGTGGCAGATCCGTAGAGCTGAACGCCTATTCCAGAAGGAGACACAGGCTCTTTCAGGAAGCAGGATGTTTGTATATGAAATCCGCACATTGAACCCCTTGATTGCACTAACGCACATGGCTATGATTTAACACTAAAAATAAATAAATTTAAAAAAAAAAGAAAGGAAAAAAAGAAATGCATGATAGCCTCCTTCTCTCTGCCCAGAGAGAATAAAATGGCCCTTGCTTCACCCTGCCCTGGTTTCCCTCCTCATCTACAAAAGAAACTACCATCCCATCCACACGGAACCCCAGGTCACACACCTGTCGGCTACTTCCCTCATCCCTGTCATCTGTTCAACCAATATTTCTTTTGGTTGAACCACCTATAAAGAACCAGACACTGGAGTGGGTGCTGGGGATGCAACGTGAACCAGAGAGCCACAGCCCCTGCCCTAGAACTGGCTCATTGCAACCAGCCTCATGAACAAACAGAGGATGACCCCCCCCCCCCCACCACCCACCCCCGTGTGTTTACCTCATAGCTTTCTTATGCTTTGGATTTCTAGGCTAGTAGTGTTTAATGGCCAGAATCTTGTAACTTCTCAACTAACTACTTGACCTTCTGAGTTGTTTCCCCCCAATGGAAGAATTTGTATAAGATAAAAGAGTTGCCATTGTGAAGGCCCCTGCTGCAGACTTCCTGACGCCAAGAATCACCATCCCTCACTAACCTGTACAAACTATCTGCCTGTGTTAGTTTCAGCACAATCTGCCCTAGTGCGTGTCTCCACATTCCTTAACCCCTTACAAGAACCCGACTCTGTTAGTCAGGGGGGGATAGATTGGAGGCTGCTTCCCTTGTCTTCCAACTAAGATCATTTGTATTAAAAATTTTCCTTTCTTCGTTGACAGTTCCCATTGTCTTAGTAATTAGCTTTCTGTGCAGTGAACAACCAGACCTAGGCTGGACCCTCCCTTGTGGTTTTAGAAACATTATTGCCTCTCAAGTGCCCAAGCCACACCCTGCTGATTCTGCCTCCACCTGTCCTGCCCAGCATCAAGCCTCCTTGCTCCTCCCTGGGCTTCCCTGACAGCCTCGTGAGGGCCTTTTCCTTCCATACTGGTTCACCTCCATGCTTCTTCACTCCATAGCCCGTGCAAGGCTTCTAAATCCTACATCTCGATGGTGTCACAACTCTTATCAAAAACTTTTAATCACTCCTGTGATGACTCCAAACTCCTCAGCAGGCCTTGCCAGACCCTTCTGGACGGCAAGCTCCCTGCCCATGGTGGTCTCTTCTTTCAGCCTCCCTCACCCTTGACTGCTTTATTCCTGCTGAAGTTCTTTCAGTTCCTCAAATTCTCCTCTAGACCAGTGGTTCTCAACCTTCCTAATGCCTCCTAAGGCCGCGACCCTTTAGTACAGTTTCTCATGTTGTGGTGACCCCCAACCATAAAATTATTTTCATTGCTATTTCATAACTGTAATTTTGCTACTGTTATGAATCGTAATGTAAATATCTGATATGCAGGATGTATTTTCTTTGTTACAAAGAGGTCATGACCCACACTGAGGTTGAGAACCACTGCCTAGACATTCAGGATCCAGCAACAACACTGTCCCCTGGGTCTTCGCCTGGCTAATTCTTCTTTATCCTTCAGGCCTAGGAAGGGAAGCCTTTTCTGAACCCCCCCCCCCCCACGAGGCAAGATGTCCTCCTGTGTACCCAGTGCAGCCTGCATTTCTCACAAGGTGCCCCTTTTTATACTTGATAGTTTTTATTTGCAAAATCACTCTGTCTACACTCTGAACTCCTTGAGATAAGAGACCACATCCAGGCTGCTAATCACTGCATCTCCAGTGACTATCACATGACCATGGAAAAAAGAAAAACAAACATGTTTACCTTCTGCTATGTCCACAAAGTCTCTCTTAGTAATGGAAACAAACTGATTTGCTATTGCTTTCTTAACATCTGCCATTGAAGATGGGATTTTCCAAGGGGGGCAGTCCCTTAATGCTGTCGTTTGCTGACCTTGAGGTAGTGTCCACGGAAAAAAGCCCTATAAATGCAAAGCGATCGTCAAGAACATCTGTATGAATTTTAATGGAATCAAGAACATGAGTTTTCATGTGTACATATTCTTTCGAAGCCTTAACACCCAGCTATTGCCCTGGGATTGCATGTTTGCAGGGAGCCTGTCAAGGGGAGCCTTTGGTTTACCTAGCTGTAACATGAATACTTTCTGCATGTTTTTTTTTGACTTTTCATGTTGATAAGAAAATGAGATTGATATACTCTTATTTGAGAATGTAAATGTTACTTTCTTTGCATTACTATTATTATTATTGCTTACTATTTCGTTGTAGCAATCATCTGATTCTTTTGTGAATGTATTTATCTTCGTTCGTTCTTTACGAGGTTTTTGTTTCTAGTCCTTACCTTAAACATTGTTATTGCTGTTAAATTTTAAGCCTTTTTAATTTTGTGAAGGCAAAAAGTGGAAACCTAATAAACACATGCATATGTAAAAATTAAAAAACAAAAAATAAAAAAAAGAAAATGATATTGAAGACTTCAAAGCGTTATGCTTTTAATCAGAAATCTCTTACAGACAAGACCACAGAAGGAGAAAACCCACACGATTCTGTTTCTGGCCAGATAGTCCCAACGAGCACAGATATTGGCTGCCTTTCCCTTTGAAGCCCCAGAGGGAAACTTCAGCAAATTCCTGAAGGCTAGGCCAGGCAGGTATTCTTGCTTTTTCACCCACAAACAGATTTTATTATTATAGGACTTGAAGCTTCTGCCCCCTCTTTCCATCTTCCCTTTCTCATGACCTTGCTTCCTATTTCCCTGTGAGAACTGAAGCCTCCAGTGGAGAGTTTCTGTTGCCCACTGCACCTTTTCCCGGCAGCCACACCTGCACTCACAGATGCTGCGAGGGGAGAGGAGCCAGATGTTCCCTGCTCTACCTGGGTTAGGAGAGCTCTGTTGACCTGTAAACTGAAAATAAATCCTAGGCCCCACCCCCCAGCTGACTGTATGGGTCACCTCTTAACCAAGGGGACTACAGAAAGACCCTGAAACTGAGCTCCTGGCCATGAAGGGAAGTGAGGTCAGACATGCCTCATGTGTACTCCCTCCCTTTTAGAGTTTAGATGCAATGATTAACCAGCATAAATGTTAAAACAGAGATCATAATACTGATAAAATAGACACTTAGAGACAATAAGATACTAAATTATTAATGGAACTAAAGCAATGCAGGGCAAAAATTAAATCACACCTCAGGCCATCAATTTGCTTAACACATGACTTGAGTCAGTATGTTGTATTTCGTCACTGATTAACAGACTTCCTTGTTTTAAATCATCTAAGCCTTTAGATAAAGCTTTGTTTCTTTAACTAATTACAAAGAATCTCTGAACCCACCTGTAAGCCCCTGCTTTGAGATGTTGCACCTTTTTGAGACAAACCAACATATACCTTTCATGTACTGATTTATGATTTTACCTACAATTCTCATCTCTCTAAAATGTATAAAACCAAATTTTCACCCAACCACCTCTGGACTACTCATTCAAAGCTTCTTGGCTCCCTAGGCCACAGTTACACTCATTGGCTCAGAATAAACCTCTTTAAATTATTTTACAGAGCTTGACTATTTTTCCATTAACATAGTCTAAGCAAATTGCTCCAACAATTTTTACTTCTCTCTTGAAACTTCAATTTCTCCCTGTCTGCTGTGTGGTTGACATTGGTATCCACGCGTGCCTTTTTTCTCTTCTCTTAAAAAGAAAATTCTCCTGTCTAGTTACTAAGATATTTCTTAGTTTCCCTTTACATTGAAATTCCTCAAAATAGTTATACATATTCACTGTCCCAAATATGTCTTTCAAATCTCTTTTGATTTTCAGGTTTTCTCTCAATCTGCTTCTTTCCCTTATAATTTATCTACTGGAGAAACCAATTATACTTTATCTATTGAAGAAGTCATGTGATGTGGAACCATGGTGAGGTTCCCATGGTCTGGATTTTGTTGAATCCATACAGTTCCTCTGTTCCCTATATTTCCTGTAAACTGGCAGCTGTATCCAGAGACTCAGATTCAGATTCAATACCTTTGACTAGATCATAAGTGGTGTTTGGCAAGACTAGAGGCCGCACACAACATACTGTTGTTTCTTTTCGTGTGATGTTAGCAGCTGTGGATGTTCAGTATGTGGAGTAATAGGGTCTGCAGTCTGGCATGTGAGCACTCATTGGCTGAGAACACACAAGAGAGTTGCCACATTACCTCTCATTGGCTGAGGACACATAAGACCATTTGCCATGCTAGCTGTCATTGGCTGAGGACAAGACATTCTGCCAAACCACCTCTCATTGATTGAAAGCATTGATAACAACTTAGAAGGGAAAAATATATGCTCGTGTGTGTGCATAGGTATGTAGTGTAATATTGTAATCAACTCTACATTGATTTTAAAATATTGAAGAAAATATTTAAGAGGTAAATAGGTTATAATGAATAGATGTCATGAGCAACCGAGGTAAATGAGTCATATATATATGATTCCAAAGTCTGTATCTCTAGCTCATCTTTCTCTTATAGGCTCCAGACCTGCATATTAGCATCTCCTCAACCAACATGTCTTCGACTGAACTCACATTTTTCCCTGTGTCCTTTCCTATCAAACCTGTGGTCTACCATGTTTCAGCTCAATAAACAGCACCAGCGTACATCCAGCTGCCTAAATTGGAAAGATGAATGTCATCCTTCCCTCTTTCCTCTTCTTTATCTTTCACATCCTTATAGTCATCAAGTCCTGCCCATTCTACCACCTAGCATTAGCATTTATTTAATTCATCCAGGTGGCTCCATCAGGGGTGGCTCCATTCCAGGTAGCAGTCAAATAAATAAAACCCTTTACTACAACTGAGCATTGCCTGTTATGATGGCAAGGCCAAGAAAACACAGAGGGAGGATCAATTACTTATATCCAGGAAGACAGAGACTTAGAAATGGATCTCGCTGAACTGGGCTTTTGAAGAAATATAGGGGTGGAGAAGAGAAGGACGTTCTAGACAGAGACAACAGAATGATAAAAGACCTACAGGTTTGAGAATGTATGAAACTTAATACCAAACACAAATGCTTAAACATGCCTATTCATAGCAGCAAAATTCAAAATAGTCAAAAGTTAGAAACAACCCAAATATCTACCAACAGATATATGAATAAACAAATTGTGGTATATCCATGTAATAGAGTATTATCCAATCATGAAAAAGAATGAAGTGCTCATACTTGCTACAGTATCATTGAAACTCAAAAACAAGCTGAGTGAAAGAAGCCAAGCACAAAAGACCTATTGTATGATTCCATATGTAAAATATCCAGAATAGGTAATCCACAGACAGAGAAAGAATATCAGTGATTGTCAGAGGCTCAAGTTCAGGGGAGTAGGGAGTAACAGCTTAATGGGTATGGGGTTTCCTTCTAGGATGATGAAAATGCTTTGGAATAAAATAGAGGTAGTAGTTGCCCAACAGCATAGATGTACTAAAAGCCAGTGAATTGTTCACAGTGAAAATGATTCATTTTATAGTATGTGGATTTCACTTCAATTTTTAAAAATTCTTTAAAAAATAACCCTAAGGGATAGAGAAGTGGTTAGAAATAAATGTAAGAAAGTAAAAAAGAAATAGTCTAAGAAAGACTGGATCCTATGACTTTGGAAGAAGAGGGGTCTTTACAAAATACTCAAACTCTCATTCTTACAGGTTGTTAAATCCAACAGATACGTGGACATTATCTTACTTGATTGGGATAAGATTTGTCACTCCTGAGTCCTCTCGAAGTCCCAGGTACAATTAAATCTTCTTTAGAATATGCCTTCCAGCTGTACTCATCATTGTAGTGAGTCTGATTGGGAATAGGATCACTAAGTGAATATGTATATCCTAATCTTCTCATACCTTTTTGACTATAAAAAAAAAAAGTAGAAATTAGAGTAAGAGATTAAATGTCAAATTTCACACATGTCAAATCATTTCTCTCATTACATCTTTTTAAAGATTGTCTGGCTTAAGACTTGATGCCAGAAATAATTTAATTTACAGATTCCCTTGAAAAGAAACAATCTTCATGTATTTTAGGATAGCTTTGTGATAGTCTCACAAGGACTTATAATGAAATTTTTAAAAATAACAATCTGAAATTTATTTCAATAATTTTTTTAAAGAGCCGGGTACTCTCCCATATAAACAGTACTTTGTTATAATAAAATAGTTGATGAAAAATCGTTCTCCGTCTAGAAGTATTTCACTTGATGAAAGAAATATATAAGTAGTAAGATATCACTGGACTGCAATGCCCTGATTAAATAATGCATCTGGCAATGGCCAGCAATGTTCACTCACAGCTTAAAAGAGAGACCAGCAAACACCATGTGCTTCCAGGTAGACACACACAGCATCATCTATTAAATATTTTTCCAAAATATAAAAGTTGAATCAGATGAAGTCTTTAGAATGCTGATTATAGGAAATATATGAAAAGAGAAATGGTTTAAATTATATGAAGGAATAAAATCAGAAAAATACAGAACACTCCTGTTTCCTCAACAAAAAATTCATTAAAAGGGGTCTCCTCTTTTTCTCCTTAGATTAAATGAGGTAAGATATGTCATAGACTGATACAATATGTGGACATTGTGGCTTGGCACCCGTGGCTCAAGCAGCTAAGGTGCCAGCCACATACACCTGAGCTGGTGGGTTTGCATCCAGCCCCGGCCTGCCAAACAACAATGACGGCTTCAGCCAAAAAATAGCCGGGCATTGTGGCAGGCACCTGTAGTCCCAGCTACTTGGGAGGTGAAGGCAGGAGAATCCCTTGAGTCCAGGAGTTGGAGGTTGCTGTGAGCTGTGATGCCACAGCACTCTACCCAGGGCAACAGCTTGAGGCTCTGTCTCAAAAAAAAAATGTGGACATTGTTTGGATTCAATTTCAAACCAACTGTGTTTTTTACATTATGAAACAGTTGGGGTAATTTGATTGCCGTGACTATTTGTTATTAAAGAAGTGGGTTTTTAAGGTGAGATAATAGTGTTGTTATGTATTTCAAAGGATCCTTACCTTTCAGAGATACATACAAAACATTTAGATTTTAAATGATACAATGCCTGGAATCTGCTTCTACATTATTCAGTGGCAGGGTTGAGTGGAAGGTATGAATGAAATCATCTATGTGTTGATGGCTGCCATACCTGGGGACAGCTGAGGATGTGTTGTGTATTTCTTTGTGTATGTCTAAAATATTTCATATTGACTTTTTTAGAAAAAGAGGGCTGGGTAGATTCAGGTTATGTGTATAAGAAACAGTACCTGGAAAACTGGAAATATGTAGATGATTGATTATTTTACTATCATTCACATGTAAACTAGAGATTTTCCAAAGGGGACACAATATGGCTTTAGAAGAAGCTATTTCAGATTTTATTTTCTTCCTATATTCTTCCTTAAAAACATATCTGCCTGAGAATGAACCTGTATATATATAGAGAGAGATTCTTCCTTTCCCACACTCTTTGCCTAATTCTTCATTTCCTCTTGTACTAAGAGATCTTTCCTGGGTTCGTTGCCACAGAACATAGATAGCGTCCAACCAGGAGAGGGGTACCAAAGGAAGAGGCCTCCCTGGAATCTCTGTTCCATATACTTGCCTGGGGCTGATGGTTTCTCAGTGTCCTAAGTGTTTTTGTAGGGAGTCAAGGTTGTGCTGTAGCCAGGGCACTACATACTACGCAGGGATGTTCTGGATTTAGGTGTGTTGTCCAGCTGCATGGCTGAGAGTAATGTCTGGTTCTCCATCTCCTAATAATTACAAAATTGTTGATCCATCTTTAGGGAGAAGCTTCTGAGACAAGAGCAGAGAATGCAGAATGCTTCAAATGGCTCTTTTCCTCCCGTAAGGATCACACTTTTTTTTTTTGTCTTTAAAAAAAAAAAAACCCTAGGACATGTCATTAGCTGGGAAGAACAGCATCTCTGAGTGGGTGAAACAATGCAGGTTGGTGCTGCTGTAAATATAACTTTAAATATAACTAATTTTTCTGAAGATTTTTGAAGATTCACTAGCTAAAACTGGTAAATAAGAAACGTGACTTTTTTCAGATTTTGTATTCATCATTCAATAAAGTATTAATCCTATTTTTAATCAAATCATATAATGAAATATTTACTCCAACATAGCCAGTTTTTATTTCATGTTGTAAAATATTTAATAATAAATGAAAATCTATACTGGCTTATCAGACTTATTAGTCTGACTTACTTTCATTGAATACTAGTAAATATTTGATTTGATGATTAACAAAATTAATAAAATTGTTTCTGGGTTTCACACATGATTATTATTAATTATTCCCAAAAGTCAAACAGCAGAATTCTATATATTAATACCTGAGAATATATTTAAGGAGCATCATATTGTTTATCTCCCTCTTCAATCAATATACATTTAGCTACACATTTTATTGCATTATTTTTGTTACTTGGATATAACTAACCATATTAGATCTGAAATATTTTTATACTTCTCTTGTCAATTTTAATGATCTTCTCTAAAATATTCATTCTATGGTTCATTTTTTAATAGTTCTGAAAATATTGAAAAACATATATTTAAAACATATTAACATTCATTTGAAAATGTATTCAGATTTTATTTAGACAGGAAATAAGCCCACTTTCACTCATTGGTTGACAATAAGGACTGATTTTTACCAACTAGGTAAAGATACGATAAACTGTATAAGCAAAGTCTTCAGCGCCAAGAATTTGTTAAAAATACATTAAAGCATGTGATGATAAATACCTTTTATCCAAAAAGAAGATTACATTAGAAACATTTATTAAAATTAATGTTTACATTTTCCAAGTCCTTTTTGATCATATAATATTAAACAGGTTGCCTTCAAGTGAAAGAGTAGCAGATGAAATTTAATACTCATTTGTTAAGATGTGCTTTTTCAATATATGTCTCAGAAACTGAGATAACTCAACAACCAGATAACAAATCATCTCATTACTGACTTTTGATAAAATTGAAGGTGTACCCAACCAAGTTGTCATTAAAAATCACCTTGTGATTTAGTATTAAATGACTTCACTATACTAAAGATCCTTCTATTCACATCTAGCTATTTGTATATATGAACCAAGGTTCTCAACACTAGGAACTATAAATTGAAAATAATAGAGAACCAGGAAAAAACTTTTGCTGAATGCAATCCCATTATGAAATGGGATTGAAACTGCATAAGTGAAGTAATTGAAAACAAAACTGCCTCGTGTATCTCATTAAGATGCAAGTACAAAAAAATTTATTTTTTGCATTTAGTAATTATCAACATTTGTAATGTATTTTTTGCTTTGAACAATTGCGTACTAAAAATAATCATGATAACAGAATACTTAGGTTACATAACATGTTTAAAAATTAATTTCAACTGGTACAGTAAAATAGTTGCAAAGAAGTATAATAGAGTGATCAATAAATTGCTTTCAAACATAAAACATATTATAGCAGGAAAAAAAGTCAGCAGAGGAAGTGGAGTAGAAATGAGGGTTCAGGAAGAAAAAGGAATGAAGTAAATTATCTACCAAAGAAGAGCTTATTTATTTATTAAAAGGATCATGGCAAGTATTAATTTGCTAAGGCACCTAAAGTACTCATTTGTTACATTTAAAAGTTTTATTTTAAAATGTGAATGTTTAGGGTGGGCTGGAAGTTTAATCTTTTATAACTATTTAAATTCATGTTGAAAAGTTTCATGAGAACTTCAAAAATATGTGAGTTTAAAGACCACTGACCTAGACTCCCTAAGCATTTATTTGATTTCAGATTTCATCCTGAATGTTTCTTCAGATGATGTTGCAACGTCCTATACCCAGCAGATTCATCACAGTCAGTTGATAAATCCCCCTCTTAAGAAGGGTGATAATGGACTGGGTGGGATGCCAGTAACTCAGAAATCTGGAATCTTGCAACCTTGTACTTTTAAAAAATCTATCATATATAATGTAGGGGGGAAAAAATGAATGAAAATGACTAACTTCTTAGTGCTAGTCACTGTTCTTGGTGCGGTCACTTTAGGCAGGTAGCATCATCCCTGTTTCACCAGTGACAAAACAGAACCCAGATGGCCTATTATTTGTCTAAGGTAGCAGAGATGATAAAGGTTAGAACCGCGAACTAAGGGCAGAACCTATTTCTATCAGACTCTATGCCATGGTCTTGCCAGTGTTCTGTTCCTCATCTTAATAACTTGAACTTTTAAGGTAAAAAAAATCCAAAAAAGAATGGAAAAAATTCACAAAGTGAACACAGGCAATTGAAGGCTCTTCATGCTGACGTCACTCCTACTACTAGTGATGCATGAAGGACGAGAGGGTTCCCCAGCCCTGCTCTCACTCCCCTCCTGATAAGCTGAGAAAGGCGGCTGATGTTTACAAATTTCCACCAGCCTCAGCTCAGGTGGAACGGGAGAAGCTGCAGGTCCACAGCAGTGTCTGGAGGAGCAGAGGTAAGGATGGGGGACAGTGGCCTTCTTACAGCTTCCAAAACTAGTGTCAGTGATGGTCAGGATAACAAGTATTCTCTCATCCACCCAGCCATTCAGTCACTGTCATCGCCTGACTACCATTTATTAAGGAATGGATTCAATTCATACTAACGTTTAGGTAGCACAATCCTAGACATTGGGCCTGTTGTAAACCAAGAAACACAGTAACTTTATGAAGAACCAGTATGGAGCTTGTCTTGGTTTTCTTGTTGGAGGTTTGGACATGGATGCTGGGAGGAGGGCTGTGCACACAATAACCTCTGCCTGAGGGCATTTTTATAAGCTTTCTCTAATTACTATCTCTGATTTAGATTCTGAATAAGAGACAAGTGAGCAAACTGAAGCGTACGTATCAGTCAACTAGAATAAGGATCTACCGTATTGGAGTAGCCACTGCTGTTGTTTTAGGAGTGAATGCAGCCTTGGTGGTGGTGGCATAGGAATCCCAGTTGGTATCACCTGCTTAAAGGATAATAAAGCATTTTTAAAGGTGGCAAGCTAGAACATTTGATCAAGCGTTGTTTTAACAATTAAAATAATTTCAGAAGAGAAAAAGACGTTTTGAATACAAGCTTTAGAGTCTAAGGTGGTTCTCAACCTTCCTAATGCTGTGGCCCTTTAATACAGTTTCTGTGGGTCCCAACCCACAGGTTGAGAACTGCTGGTCTAAGGAATAAAGGCCAATTTACAGCCTCTAATAGGAAAGAGAAGCTTGACTTAATTATCTGGGCTTCCCTTCCCAAATAAAAAGAATGCACTATCATTTTGCCTGAGTATTCATACATGCTATTTTTAAGAATTCAAGCCATAAAAATATAAAGAATAAAGTAGTTTATTTGAAATTCTATCATCTAAAGAGACCCAGTAATATGTTTTAGCGAACAACTTTCTCCATATCATACTAGATATACCTATACATACATGGAATGATTTTATACACAGGGATCATATCAACATGCCAGGTTTTAACCTTGGACACCCTTTCACATCTTTCTTTCCTGGTCCATTGCCATCCTCCCCACCCCCATCCCTCCTCCCAGGTAGCCCACATTAGCAGTTGTTCCCGTTTCTTTCTGTGATGTGATCACATGTAGATTTATACACCCATATAAACACATAGACATATTGGGTTTTAGTTCTCACCATTTTGCTTTACAAAAACGGTCATGTATTACATAAATGTTCTTGTATCTGTCACTAACAGTGTCTTACAGAAGAGCCCTCCAGTTCCTCTGGTGTGGCTCAAATTCATTCTTTGTGATGACTGTGCAAAATTCTGCAGTGTAGACTTTATTTAAAGCTAGGAGAGTGGAGGGACCCACCAGGGAGGGCGTAGACGTGCAGGAGCAGTCCCTACGGCTGCAGCCTGGGGCAGCCTAATGTCAAGAGCTTGGGGAGGAGAGAGGGAGGAAGTGAAGAGCTGAAAAGGACAGTCAGTGAAATAAAGAGAAAACCAGAAGCCTGTGTCAAACTAAAGAAGAAGGAAGCCGTTGCCCAGAATGACTTGTGGCAGATACTGCCAACAGTTCCAGAACGATGTCCGGGCTGTACCCTGAGAACGTACCCTTCAGTACACACCAGCAACAGCTCAGTGTTTCCGTCCCAATCTCTCATTGTCAACAAAGTACCACCAAATTTCTTGGGCACATATATTTTAAATTTCAAATTCAGTCTTGCTGTCCCACTTCACATCTGGCAGTTACCTGTTGCTTTTTACACAGCCTGAGAACCTGGATTGAAATGTCTCTACTTTTTTTAGATGAACAATGCCACCTAGGATCTGTCACCTCATCCTTGGAATGCTGTAGCCAACTCATTGTCTGCTTGTATTCTATTACAATTGCTATAAAGTATCTCTCCTCAATATCCCAATGTTCTTAAAAGCTAAATACCACTGTCTAGCACAGAGGGCTCCGGCCAAATAGTTCTGGTTTCTGTCTCCTGTGAACATCTTAATGTTTATCTGCTCTTCACTCCCAACCAAGCCCTGTTTCTAATTTAGCAGGCTCTCTGTTCCAGCCAGGATCTGCTCGTCTGTGGCTATTACTCATAGCCTTCACCCTGGCTCAAGTTCTACCTCTGCCTAGAAGCCTCCCCAGTGAGGGGCCTGCAGCCTGAGTGTGCCTCTGCTCACACACACTGCTGCCGTCTGCTCTGTAAGCCCACTCTGCTAGAAATGACATCATCTTTTGACGTTCCTGCTTTACCAGAAGTCACTTTGTGCTTGCAAGTACTTTATTCCCATAGGTGAATTAAAAATATTCTTTGTGAAAATAATTTGAAGTGTAGACAAGAAGGAAAGAAATTGTGAGGTACACTGCTCTTAAAAGAAGTCTTCTTTAACTTTTGAGTTGGACTTTGCAAGGATCAGGAAGAATGCTCTGCACAGAGACCACACGTCACTCAGCTGTCCTTTTCCTAAGGCAAACAACACTAATCTCACTCAGATCATGCTCCTGCTAGCCCAGGACAGCGCTCCAGGCAGCATTTCCCAACCCATCCCAAGGTGAGCAAGAGACATTGCTCCGTGTCCTTCTCTAGGGTCCTTCTCCTTTTGATGACAGGGTGGGCCCTGTTAACTGGGCCAAATGGTTGCTAAGTAGCCGTTCCTGTAGCCTGCAGGACCAGGATGACCTGCCTGGCTGCTTCCAGGAACTAAAGTCGAGACGTCCTCTCTTCCTGTGCCACCTTAGTACAGGCCAGGCCTTCCCTCTGCTACCTTGTCGAGCATCCTAGATGCACGCTTGATTTCAGTGCATCCTCCTTTAATTTCATGTTTCATGATTTTTCTTGCTACAGTCCATTTTATCAAATCTGTATTCCTAGGCTTTTTACTTCCAGTGGCAAAGCTTCTGAAAATAATAAAGTGTGTTATCAGAATTAATTCTCTTCATTAACAGAAATGTTCATTCAAACTGCCTCATCACAATGTTCTAAGCTCTTTCTAGTGTGTCCTCTGCATGCCGCTCTGCCTTCTGCCTTGCCCTTTGGTTGGTATCTCGGTGTCTTTCTCTGTAGCTCATGTCCACCATTCCTGTGATACTGTCTTCCTGCTCTTTCTTCTTTGATGATTTTCTGTTCCTCCTACCAACAAGTCCTAAAGCCTTCCCACAGAGAAAGCTCCAGGGACATAGACCCCTGGCCAGCTCTCAGAGAACTTACAGGTCAGCGGAGGAGCTAAACATCCTAGGAGCACAAGTGTCAAATGGTGCTGACATCCTGTGCGTCATGGGGATGCTGAGGACTCAGCAAGGGCAGGGATACTGGCACATCATAGCATGGGTGGCATCTGAGCTGGGATTTAATTTAGCGAATGTTTGTCAGGGAAACACAGGAGGACATGGAGTAAAGCAATTTGCAGAGGAAGTTGCAGGAGGTTTGAGAACTTGAGACAGAACAAATGGCCCCATGTAAATGAAGCAAAGGGAAAGATGGTGAACAACCAGCTGGAGTTTTGTGCCTTGCAACACCTAAGGACGGCCTTATTCTGCTAACCTTGGTTACCCACCGGATGTGTTCATGATAATAAAAATATAATACAAAGCTGTTGATAATGTCAAATAATAATAACTAATGTGTATATTATACTGCACTTTACAAAGTATTTTCAAATGCATTATTTTGTTTTAGTTTTATTCTCACAGTAATCTGATAAGGCTATAATGGTATGTAGTAATTCTAATCTTGTGTTGTTCTGAGGATTAAAGGAGTGTACTAGCAGTATGCTGAACAGTGGTTTCCCCAAGGTATGTCCGCGTCCTAATACCTAGAACCAGTGAATCTGACCTTGTTTGAAAAAGGGGTCTTTATGCAGTTAAGGATCTTGAGATAAGGAAATCATCCTGGATTATCCTCATGGACCCAAATTTTAAATGCAAGAGTCCTCAGAAGACAGAAGCTGAGGGAGGGTCCACACAGGCAAAGGAGAGGAAGCCAATCTCACAGAGGAGGCAGAGGCTGGGAGACGCTGCCCAAAGTCAGCACCACGGACGACCTCAGGAAGCGGAAAGAGGCAAGGAAGGATCCAGAACCCCCAGAAGAAGTGTAGCCTTGTCCGGACCTTGATTTTTGGAGTCCTGACCTTCAGAGCTGTCAGAAAATAAATTTTGTTGCTTGAAGATACCAGCTTGTGGTAACAAAGAGCAGCCTTGAGAAACTCACATAGTACTCGAGAGCCCAGCCTGTAGTCATCATTCCACCGCAGCTAGTGAGTCATTGTCAGCCCTGCCCACCCTCAGACCAAAGCTGCACAGTGACATATCCAGCCTACCTTTTGGAGGGTGTCCCAGCAGTGGGTGAGGGACTAGCACAGGTGGCTAATATAGACTGGAGTCTGGAGGGGAGGAGTCAAGCTCACCCAGAGGAAGGAGAATTTTGGAGGCAGAATCAAAGAGATCTGGTGATCAAAATGCAGTCTCAAGGAGGTTCCCTTCTGATCTGGGCTGAGGGGACCCTCCTAACTGGGCTCTAAACGTCTGCAAAGTTTGAGGAAGATGAAGAGTGTAATTTGAGTCGGAAGCCCTGCTGTGACATCCAAAGGGAACTGTCTGATAGACAGGTGGATATTCTTGTCTGAAAATGAGGAGGAAGATCCGACTTAGAGAGTAGACAGTCGTCCAGGTCCTGAAGCCCTGTGGCAGGGGATGGTCACTCACATCAAGGGTGTAAGTCCCCAAAGGTAAACCTGGGAGGACTCCACCTTTCCCAGACAAGGAGCGAACAGGAGGCAGACAGCAAGACACCAAGATGAGGATGGGTGTTTGAAAGGGAAGAAGAAAATCAAAAGAAGAGCTGCGGGAGCCTCGGGGAGAAGTTTCTCCCTCCACTGACTCTCCGGCTGCCCCTGCCATCATGAAGCAGAATATATTTGGTATTTTATGCTAATTAAGTATTTTCATTTTCTAGTCATAAATTACAAAGGAATAAATTGAAATGAAAATCTACATTTCATTCATTCTTGTGGGAACACAGTTCTGGGGAATTTGTACTTGAACAATTCCTCTCTGCTCCGGAGAAACCAGGGGAGCCACAATTTCCCAGCTAGAAGGCGGCAACAGGCGGACAGGCGGAGAGAAGGGCCCCGTGGGACTGACTGCACAGTAATGGGCCGCCAGCAGCACAGCTCCAGCAAAAGCTGAGCTGGCGGGCCTGCTACATCCGCGCGGGCAACTGTAGAGCGAGCTGTCACACAGGAAGTCTCTTGCAAACAAAAATCAGCCCAGCTCAGAAGCAGCCGCTGAATGCCATAGTGCTCAGCCCGCTGCAGCCAGATGGAGGGTCCCTTCCTCCGCATTGTGCGGCCCCACCACACACACACACAGGCACACACACACACACACACACACACACCCTGTTTCCAGGTCCTGCGTGGGGGTCTGGACCCAAGCCGGGCCTGTTTTCTTCAGCGTATTGCTGACACCTCTGATCCTTCTTTGCCTTCGGCCCTGTTCTCTTTAGAACAGCACCGTCCTTCCTTTCTCCTGTCCCCTCGTCCTGCAGTATTTAAAGCACCTCGCGGGTTTTGTTTTTTTTGGGGGGGGGAGGAGATGGGGGGAGGGTGTTGGCAGTTCCAGCCCGATACTGCAGGTCAGGCGCAACTGTAATTCTGCCTGACTCTCAGTCCCTATTCTCAGCTGAGCCCGTCCCTAGCAGGGAGGCGGCACCTGAAGACCAAAGCCCCCTTTGCCAGCAGCGCCCCTTCCCCAGGGGAGACCCCAGCCCCGCCCCGCTGTCTTACTCGGCTGGAGCTGGTGCTCTCTTAGACAGAGATCAGGAATCCTAGGCACAGGCTGTGCCATTCCGCCCCTGAGGCCTCCCCAGGCCAGGCTGGAGCTGAACTTGTGGGGCAGGAGGCCAGCGGCCAGCTTTGTGACGCGTCTCCATGGAGACCGGGACCGGTTCCAGCTCCAGAGTCCACCGCGCTGGGGCTTACCCTGAGGGGGTCGGGGGCGGGGTGGGGGGGCCAAGGCAAAGAGATGTGTTTCCGATCACATGGATTCCTTGCTTTCGCGTATTTGTATAGTTCTGGCAATGAGCTCTGCTCATACCCACTGCGGTGTATATTTCGGAAGAGGAGCTGAAAGGGAAAGATTGAAGAGAAAGTCGTAGTGTCAAATTTCTTTTGCAAACCTTCATCCATTCATAACTTTCAGCTTAAGCAAATGTGGACAATGTTGTTGTTAGTCTTTCTCTACCTCAGATAATAAACATTCATCAAGTCTCTACCTGGGGGGGACTTAACATTTATTAAGTAAACAATGATTAAGTAAAGGATAGAATAGGACTTGTTAGTTTTCTCTGGCTCTGAGTGGTCTGGACATGCATTCAACAAAGAAGAGGACTCACAGTGTTTCTGGTTCCGTGAAACTTAAGATTTACTACAGATGACACTCCGACATTTGACAAGGCCTCCAGCAGGTGACCTTTGGTCTTTGACCCCACATCCCATTGAGCTATGAGGAGCTTCCCAGCACCTGCTCAGCTGCACACCCATCACCTCCCTTGTGGAAGGTGACATTCATCAAACAGGACTCAACCCCACAAATGGGACCTCCCTTACCCCAACTCGGGGTGTCACCATTTTCCATTTTTGGTGGCAGCCCATCTGTCTGCAGATGCTGTTATTACATCTCTGTGAGGAACTTGGTCTGCTTCTTTGTGGCACCTTCCACCTTTAGACACGAATCTTTCAATAAATAGGAGCCAAGTAAGAAGACAAAAATCATAAGTAATGTGGTGTACGTAATTAGAAGTAGTCTCTGTGCTGGCTTTATGCTGTCAAAAGGGTCATCTTGGCTCAGGAATTAGAAGAAGGAGCAGAGGCTGCTCAGACCCAGAGGAGGGCAGGGGGATTGTGACACCTTCTCACCAGCCTGGGTGCCTGGCACCCGCCACAGGCTTCTGAGGTTGTCAGTTTCATTCTTTTACCCCACTGACTAAACTGTGCCTTTCACCCCCAGTAAGAGTTTTCTTGGGCTGATGACAGTCTTTTACCTTCAAATATTGGCAACTGCCAGGTAATTTGATACGGAGTAGGTGGCTGGCAGCTACTGAATGCCTTCTTGGTGGAACACTGCTTTTACCCAGTGGGTGGAAATATACATTGAAGACCCAGGCAGCACGTTTAAAAGGCAATTTACAATAGTTCCTTACCCTGGAAGGGGTTATTCTAATTTAGGGCCTTAGGTGAATAGTGAAATGTAAGTAAGGAGAAGTTGATCAAAGCAGACAGAAGAGCATCAAAGGAAACATTCCTGACAATGTGGAGCTAAAGCAGAATTTGCTAAGGGCAGAGCCCTGTCCATTTGACGGAATGAATAGAATGCATTTTAGACTCTCAAATTTGGAAGCAAGGAAGGGTGGGCCACATTAGAAGGCATAGACGTCATTAAAAGGAGCACATCTGAATTAGGATTCAGCAGTGGCATCCGTATTTAGGAAGTAGCACCCAGTAACAGAGTACTGTATATACTCGAGTATAAGCCAAGTTTTTTCCGGCACAAAATTTGTGCCGAAAAACCCGAACTTGGCTTATACTCGGGTCATACAGGTTATTTGATTCGGTGATTGTGATTTAGCTTGATTACCTGTTAAGCTACGGTTTTCTGCACTTTATTTAAAGTTTTAAAGTTGTTGCTAGTTTACAGTTTTTCTTTAGCAATAAATATTG
>CAUYPK010087908.1:0-11947 GCA_963574355.1 Loris lydekkerianus | reverse complement strand
AAGCAGTTCCGGTGTGTGACACACCCGGATCCAGCAACAGGGCTGGGGGTGCTGTGCATGGTTCTTGGAAAACCTGGTGCCCAGTGACTTTGGTACAGAGAGCCCAAGGCTCCAGTAGTCTCTGGCCAGGAGAAGGGCTCTGCCCAGAGAGAGGGAGGGCTTCAGAGGGCTCGCAGCTACCAGAGTCTCTGGCCAGATGAACGGGCTAGTGTGGAGGCTGGGAGGACACAGCAGGGAAGAGTAGGGTTGCGTGGCTCCCGCAGTTTTTAGTCAGAGAATGCGGAGGCCCAGAGGGTGCAGGTCACTGATTGGGGGTCGCTGTACAGCTCTTATGGATGTCCGGGCAGCGCCAAGCCTAGGAGGTTGATGTTGCTATGAGCTGTGACCTCACAGCACTCTACCCAAGGCAACAGCCCATGGCTCTATTGTGCCAAAACCATCTCACTCTTCCCCTAAGGATTAAGGCTGTAAGGTAGCTCACTCCCCGTGTTTAGACTGCTTAGTAACTAGGTTACTTTGTCCCATCTGATTTTTGCTCTGGGACCCTGAAGGCAGAGCTCGCCTGGGCAGTTTTTTCCCAATGACTTTCTGCGCCAGTTCAGTGGCTCAGTCTGGGGCCCCAGACAGTGCCCAAAGTTCTCCACACTTCTGCTCAAGCTCTCCCCAAGGCAGTTCAACTGAGTGCCAAGTCCAAGAACACCAAAACAGTTCACAGGTAAGGCCCTTCCGGTTTGCATTCTCACTGCTGCTGTACTCACAGTTGCCGGCGTGATTAGTTCGATTGAACACACGCAACCACTTGTTAGTCTGTACTGTTTTTGTCCTCCTGTTAGGGTCCAGATGTCCCTTGGTGGCTTCCTGTATCCTCAAAGGGATGATTATAGGCAGATCCCACCAGCCAGAGATGCCTGGAGTCCTATTTCTCCTATTCGCTGTGCCCAGTTGCAGGGAAGCTGTTACTCAGCTGCCATCTTTAATCCTGAGGCTCTTACTACTTTTATGAAAGAAAGCATGAGTCTATTGTGATAACCTGTTGCCACTTTCCTACCTCATTTGGGACAGTGATGGTTAAAATTTCCCGTTTTGAATTTGAAAAGAGTACTGTTTTTAAATTAGGAAAGCTTCACAAGCAAGGGAGTTGTAGATTATGTTTTCCTTCCATATCACAGACAGGACCCATTTCTTGGAACTTCAATGTCCTTTGTTCTAGAAGCCACTGAAAGTAGTTGCCAGCTATTATTGTCATCTGCTTCCATGAAAAGGAAAATCGTAACATAGTGCTCTCTGGAGTCTCAGTCTTCAAATAAAAGTTTCCCAGGGGTCTCTTGTCACAGAGTAGTTTCTGTTTCATAGGACATGTGTTACTGAATTAGCAAGCAGTGGGTAAATACGTGTCCGTTCGTTTGGCTTATGTTATACCTACTATCCCAGTGTACTATTAATAGCCAACCCCACTTTCATTCTCCAGTAGGTGTTGGTTTGGATGGTTAATTACCTGGTCATTTTACTTATTTATAATAGATTATTAATAAATCAAATGTATAACCTGAAAATTTTACCCAAAGGAAAAGTTGATTTATGTTCTATGTTGGAGCCTCTTTGTCCAAAGGCTCTTAAATCTGGGCATGGATTAGAATTGCCTGCGGTGGTCTCTAAAATTAGAGATTCCTGGCCCTACTCCCAGTCATTCTGAATCACTGGGGCCAGAAGATACCAAGGAATCTGCAGATCAAACTAGCAGCTCTCTTCCCCTCCCCCACCCGTCGACTCTGATGCCTGCTTCTCTTGGCCCACTCTCTGACAAATACTGAAGTAAGGAAATCGTAGTTATTTGTTGTTGTTAGAGGAACTGCATACTAATGAATCAGGATTACAGGTTGGCTCACAAATGATGAGATCTCATTTTGAGAAATTGTCATTTTATTCATAGTTCCACCAACTCCTGCTTAACTTGTCTCCAATCCATTCTCCACACTTTGGTGGGGGCATATTATAGAAAACAGATCTGACCATGTCGCCCTCACCACTGCTTCCACCACAGCCACCACCACACATACTTGAAAGTAGTTACTTCCCCACCAACAGCTTCCCATTTCCCTTAGGGTAAGGGCAGACCTCCTGGAGA
Organism: Loris lydekkerianus; assembly: GCA_963574355.1. Classification (NCBI taxonomy): domain Eukaryota; kingdom Metazoa; phylum Chordata; class Mammalia; order Primates; family Lorisidae; genus Loris; species Loris lydekkerianus. The sequence continues at coordinate 9,822 of CAUYPK010087908.1, read as the reverse complement.
AGGGCCTGGCCCTGTCCCCATGCAGCCTGGTCTCCCTGCATAGCTACACTGGCTCGTTTCCACTTTCTCCCATCCTCCCACCTCATGGTCATTTCCTGAGTCACTCTCTTCGTGCTTCCAGCCCCCAGCTCAATGCAGAAACCCTCCCCTGAGCACGTCTTCACACCCGTCTTTCCCTGAGCTCGCCTTCACACCCGTCCTTCCCTGAACTCGCCTTCACACCCATCTTTCCCTGAGCTCGCCTTCACTCCCATCCTTCCCTGAGCTCGCCTTCACACCCGTCCTTCCCTGAGCTCGCCTTCACACCCGTCTTTCCCTGAGCTCGCCTTCACACCCATCCTCCCCTGAGCTCGCCTTCACACCCATCCTCCCCTGAGCTCACCTTCACACCCGTCTTTCCCTGAGCTCCCCTTCACACCCATCCTCCCCTGAGCTTGCCTTCACACCCATCCTCCCCTGAGCTCGCCTTCACACCCATCCTCTTCTGAGCTCTCCTTCACACCTGTCCTCCCCTGAGCTCGCCTTCACACCCATCCTCTTCTGAGCTCTCCTTCACACCCGTCCTCCCCTGAGCTTGCCTTCACACCTGTCTTTCCCTGAGCTCGCCTTCACACCCATCCTCTTCTGAGCTCACCTTCACACCCGTCCTCCCCTGAGCTTGCCTTCACACCCATCTTTCCCTGAGCTCGCCTTCACTCCCCTCTCTCAGGGCTTCTCCAGGCACCTAGGAACTCTTCTTCAGCACACATACTGTGCTGCTATTTCCTATTTTCTGGTGACTTCCTGTTAAAACATACTGTATTCCATCCACAAGGGTATGAACTCCGTGAGTGTGGGGACCATGTGTGTATTTTATGCAGCTTTGTATTCCTGGCTTCTTTCTCAGGTGCTGAGCACCTGGGAACTGCTCAGCAGATATTTGTTGAAAGAATGAATTAATTAATCAATTATAAAGTGACTGCATGAAATATCCATTGAGTCCTACTGTGTGGTGGGCTGGAGGAAGCTGACAACCTGGAGATGAATAGGACACATTTACGTATTTGGGGAAAGGGCAAGGATGATATGTTTCCTCATAATTTTTTTAAAGCCTACCAGCCTACAGACTGAGCAGGAGCTGGCCATCCATGAAAAGCTGAGCTGCCTGCTCTTTGGACTGACTAGGAATCCATCTATCTGAGTTCAACTGATGCAACCCAGAGCTTTGCGTTGATTGATATCATTTTACATAGGCCTGATGCTGCTGCCTACTTGAGAACAAAAGATGAACACTCCCCCAAAGGTGAATCATTACCCTGGTTACCACTTAGAGAAACTTACAGCTGTAAGGATTGCTTTATGTACCAACAAGGTGAAATTTGATTTAAACCCTTGAGTGGAAACTGAGCTCCTAAATCTTTAGCTTCCTGAGTTCTGGCTGGTATTTGTTGAGGCAAACAAGCTTATGATCTCAATCATATATGAAATATGTGGGGAATGAAAATTGTTTGTGTGGTAGCCTAACTTTTATAGAATTCACCGCTGATTAAACACCATAAAAATGAAAACAGGTCACCTTTGGAATCAACTTACTCTCCTCACAGGTTGGCATCCTCATGAGTGGACCAGACTTATTTTTCTTCTTTCTCTCTTAGAGGTTCATAAGGAGAATATAGTTTAGTTAGGACCGTGTGTTTCCGACTTTGTCTTGCTCTTTTTACTATATACAGCTCAGGTACTTAATTGGCAAAGGAACTAAAATTTCTGATATTGTTGCTGATCAAAACAGGTTACTTATTTTCTGTAGAATACATATACTTGATTTTTGAAAATGTCACACTTTGAAGAATGTATGATAAATTCAACAGCTATTCTATATGCAATTGACAATTGTGACCTGTCATTGGGTATGGCCATATTTTGTCTCAGCTGTCCCAAGTCTTTCTCTCTTCTTCTTCTTTCTCTCCACTTATTTTTCTCTTTTGCTCATTTATTTACTTTAAAGATGTCCTTGCCATTATTCCTCTTTCTCATTGTTACATTATGCTCTTAACACTCACTGGTGAAAGATTAAGGAGACAAGTGGAAAGAAATGACAGGACAGATACTCTCAACTTATGGATTTATTTCAGGACACTGTAGAATGCACAGCACAAGGAAGTAAGTTTTTAGGTCAATGACTAGTCTGTGAGCAGCATACGGATATGGTTTTCTGTCCTGGGTGATGTTTGGTCAGAGTAGGTCTTGAGCCTCTTCTCTGTCTGTCTTCAGTGTATCGGCAGTTTCCTTCCCTACCCCATTAAGAGTGACGCTGTGACTTCCAGCCAGCAGGGTCTGTGTCAGAGGGCACTTTATGAGAAATCTGTGCAGAGCCTTACTGCCTGTGGCAGGCTGGAAGGGCTGGGAAATGAACACAAGAGCTGCCCTTGAATGAATCTTAAAAGATGGTGCATAGACATCCAGCTCTCACCTGGGGTGAGGCCTTGTGTTGCACTGTGTCTCCTGGGAGATAATTTAGCTTCAGTTGCTAAGTAATGTATTTTGTAATGTCTCTCTTCCTTCCCTGAGTCACTTCCCTACTTCCCTACTGGTGTTTCCTGTATTTCCCAAATAAACAACTTGCATTCAAATACTTATTATATAAGAACCCAGGCTAGACACTCGTGATTTAGAGCTGCTAACGGAGAAACTGAGTTTGTGATGTGGGATTTTGCAGGGAACTACATTTGAGAGGTCCAGAGTCTTCCGCCAGTGCCCGCCGTCCTCTGCCACCTTCTCAGCTGCCTCTCTTCTCTTCAGTTCTTCAAATAACTCCTTCTCTGTCTTAAAAAAGCCTTTCACTCTCCTCGGCTATGCCCTTTAGCCACAATTCTTTATATTTCCTTCCCTGCAAAATTTTCAAATGAGCATCAGAGAAAATTGCCTCTATTTTCTCTTTTTTCAGTTTTTACTTAAACACTGGCAGTTTAGGTACCATTGTCACACTTTAGTCGAACAGTCCCCAAGCTCCCACTAACAACCTTTTAATTATAAAATGTAGAGATCCTTTTTCTGTTCGCTTGACATTTCTGTTATTGAGTGTCTTGCCAACATTTTCTTCCAGAAAATTGTGTCTTGAGTAATTGAATTCTTAGAACTTTAACACCACTCAGTTTATATCTCAGGGAAACTGAGGCCTAAAAAAGATAAATGATTTGCTTGTCAAGGTCCAAAAATATAAAAGCTGGGCATTGATTCCAGGGATTCTGACCTGCCATCTGTGCTAGATTCTGATCTGTGGTAAGAACCATTTTTAGTAGGGTTTGTTTCAAACTTTCAAAATATTCGAGATTTTTATTTCTCCTGGCTCCTTCCCCCACAGCTCATTCTCCATTGCAGCAGTCAGGATGATGATGTTTCTGAATAATAAATCAGAACCCTTCACCCCCCTGCTCAGCCTTCCGTTCCTTTTTACTGCACCAAGAATAAAATTTTGCTGAGACCCTCTGTGGTCCAGCTCTCTCTGTGATCTCATTTCCTGCTAGTCCTCCATCTTACAGTCACTGTGCTCTACCACACAGCCTGTCTCTCAGCCGTCCAGCAAGGCACATCCGGCCCCGCCACTGTGCATTTGCTTTGCTAGTCCTTGTGCTGGGAATGCTTTTCCTCAGACCACTGCACATTCCTCTTTGCTATTTAGCCTCAGCTCAATGCCCACCCCTTCAGACAGCCTTACTTTGATGTCACCATCAAATATTGTCCCTAACCATGCCTCTGTCCATCACGTTCTATTGTTTCATTTACTTCGTTGCATTTACTGTTAGCTTCATTTATGCATGTTACTTACAGATTGGATTTGGAGTTTGTCACTTTCCCAACATTAGAATATATTCCCATGCACTGTAGGACCCTTGTCTTCTTTACCATATCTCTAGCACCTAGGCAGCAAATGCCAAGTCAGTGCTCAATAAACGTTTGTTGGATAAGCAACAATGGCTCATTTCCAAGAATCCTTTCTTGGAAAGGATTCTTTCCAATCCTCTTCTCTCCAATTCTATTACTCAGCTAGCGACCCTTTTAAAAGTTTTTTTTTTCCCTCTATTACAAACTGTTTTCCTTATAAACCAGTTTGGACAAAACTTATTCCTGACTAGGAACATTTTTCAATTTTCTCTTTGACTGAACTTTCACTCTAACTGAGTTCTATCCCTACATACAAGTCACATTTCAGGAAGTCATAGCCCTCATTGATTGCCCCTTCTTCAAATTATATAAAATGACACTTGCATTTTATGAAATCTGAATACTCACATATAATCAGTATTATCTCCAGTTATATTTAGTTGTTTCGCATCATAATATTTAGACACTGTGGGTACCATTGCTGGGCACTTTAAGTATATGTGTTTATGGTAGTGGATCTTTATTATTTCTGGATTCTATATTTGCACATTGCCCATTCAAAAAAATTTATCTGCAACCCCAAAATCAGTATTGTGGCACTTTGATGGTCATTCATGGACATGCACAGAGAAGTGAAAACTTTACCACTTGAGGCTCATATTCCCAGCTGAGAACGAGCAAAGCAATACTCTGCCTTTTTGTTTTAGCTGTCAGGCAGTACACAAGTCTCCTTTTCATGGTCTATTTAGTGCAATGTTTTTGTATTTTACACTTTTTGGAAGTTATTTCACTGTTTAAAATGGCCCCAGGCCTGGTGTTGGACTGCTGTGTAGTGTTCCTATGCATTAAAAGTTTGTGATGCGCCTTATGGAAAAAATACATGTGTTACATAAACTTTGTTCAGGTATGTCTTACATTTTGTTGGCTATTTGTTCAATTTTAATGAGTCAACATTGTATATTAAATAAGAAACACACATAAAATAGATTATATATTGATTGGTTGATGAAAATGTTGTGCTCATAGGACTCCTAACCCTGTATTTCCCCTAAGAGCAATAATTTCATGTTTGCTAATTCAGTCAGTGTTCATGAAATCTTTATAGAACATAGCTACTGTGAATTATAAGAACTTACTACATAGTTTATAATTATATGTATATATATGTTGTCCTTAGCCTCATTTAGGAGTTTAGGAGACAAATAAACCAAGACTTATCGAAATTGAGAAGTTTGCCAAGATCAGCTGCTAAATAAATGATAGATCTGGACTCGATCAGATTCCAAAATGTTTTACCTTTCTATTTATGTTTATTATACCAGTGGCTTTTCTTTGTTTCTTTTATTAGCTGTAGAGCTCTAATTATTACTGGGTGCCTCAGTATATATGCATGTATGAGATTTTCCAATTAAGTTCATGAACTTGACCCCATGTGCCTACTTTGGCAGCACTGTACAAACAACGCAGTAAGGTTTCATAACCTTGATATATGGAACAGCTGTGTTCATGTCAATGTATGGCTGTGTCTTACTGAGTAGTGTTCATTGTTGTTGTATGTTTTAGTGCACCATCACCAGACTGTCCAAGCTGGAATTAGAGCAATGAACAAACATTCATAAATTTCTTGTTAAACTTGGCAAGAGTAGAAGTGAAATCAGGGAATGTTATTCCAGGTTTATGGGAATAATGCCATGAAGAAAATGGCATTATACAAATGGATTAAAAGTTTTTTGAGGGGAGATAAAGCGTTACTGATGAAGAGATCTCAAGGCAGCTAGTAATAAGCAGACTGATGAAAACATTGCAAAAATTCATTGAATTGTGTTGTGTGTCATTATCATCAGATCACTGGGAGAAGCATACCAGACCAAATAAACATCTATAGAGAAATAGTTAAGAAAATCTTAACTGAAAATCTTGCTCTGGCCAACAACTCATGGCTCTTACATCATAACAGTGCATCAGTTTACATGATACCACCTGTGATGGGATTTACAGCCATTAAACAAATAACTGTATTAGAACACCCTCCTTACTAACCTGATCTGGCCTCTAGTGACTTTCCTTTACCTAAAGATGAAGGAAACACTGAAACGAAAACGTTTTGATGACATTGAGGACATTAAGGGTAATGTGATGATAGTTTTGGCCATTCTATTAAAGGAGTTCCAAAATTGCTTTGAAGGATAGACTAGGCATTGGCATCAGTGCCTAGCTTCCCAAGGAGAGTACTTTGACAGTGACCATGGTAATATTCAGCAGTGAGGTGTGTAACACTTTTTCTAGGATGAATTTGCAAACATAATTGTCAGACCTTTGTATATATACACATACACACAGAATCTTTCCCTGCATAGTATTCTGTACAGGTTTATAGTCTAAGAGCAATAGGCTATACCATAAAGCCTAGGTTGAAATAGGCTATACACTCTAGGTTTATATAAGTATATTCTATGCTGTTAATAGGACAAAAAAATAGCCTGAGGACACGTACAATATAACTGTAGATGTGTGTATAAAACACAAATGGAATATACTTAGTGAGATATGAAAAATCATAATTCACACAGAGAAGTAAAATGAAAATGATAGAAGTTTTTAAAACATCTTACTGTATAATTTCAGTTTAATTCTTATTTATATTGATCCCAAATCATAATAGAGATACAGAAGGACCTCTTTGTTTCAAAACTTAGCTGATAGCAATCTCTGTAAACTTCATATTTCTTATCACAGAGTGAAAGTGTGACAAGCAGCCAAACCTTAACTAAACCAGGTATCAAAAACCAAAGCTATAAAAAAATGCTACTATGACCCGGGATTTGTTTCCTGGCCTACAAATGTGCACTTTAAATTTGTTGGGCATTAATCTGAGCTGAACTCACACCTGCTATGGAAATGAACACACCTGCATACTGCACATAGGTAGACATGCTGTGGCCTGATTTCATAAAGAACTACTACTGGTCAGGCGTGCTTTTATATATACAGAGATGGCAGGAGAAATTCTGTTCTGCAGTCTGTAGAAGGTAGATCAATGTGGACCAATTTACTGACTTTGTGGTCACCAGTGTTTTATGCACATGTACATATACACTTAATACGTATGTGTATATATATGCACATACATATATAAAGACATTTAGTTTTCAAAAAAATAATTTAAAGCAAATATTTTTGAAACCTTCAAAGCACCTTGGTGAACAGTTTGAAAACCCCATTGTTTTTTTTTCTCTTCTTATGCTGTTCTTTTCTAAGTAGATTGTATGAGTGACTTGAGGCTAAGAATTAGATCTTCTATGCTTTTGTATTTGCAAATTGATCTTAGCTTGGGACTAACGATAAAGAGATTTCTCACTATTGATAATCCATTTTATCCCAGATGGTTGACAACCAGCTATATTAAAGCAAAGATTTCTACAGTGTTGTGTTTAGAATTAAAGTGATGGAATGGTGTCACCTGGTTATGCAGAGTAAGAGTCTTGATAAATGTACAAAACGGATAGGATTTTTTTTCATATGATATTCTCTTGGTGTTTCTTTTTCCATGGAAAACAAGAACCAAGCATGAGGCTTAACTTAACACTTTTCAACTTCCAAAAAACTGTCAGAGACAAGGTTGAGTGAGGAGCTTCCAACAGGGAGCAAGACAAGATATTGTTTAATCTCTGCTTCAAAGCTATGGTACAAATCCTGAAGTGATACAAAGGGCTTAACGGGTCCGTGAGAGCTGTCATCCTTAACCTGAGAGAGCTAATAGGTTTCAGATTAGAATTCTGGAATCACTGTTATGTTCAGTATTTTGTGGTACTTTATATTCCCTTAATTAAATGGACACAGGTCTAGTAGCTTTAATGATCCTATTTTGAGGACTTACACCTTTTATAAATAAAAGTATCAAAATGATTATGCTTTTCCTCAGGGTAAAGCACAGCTGAATTCATTACATTGTGCATATAAAATTGGATTAACTGCATGACTCCACCTATGTCTTTGCTGGCTTGGTCACTTCTCCAGCTGGACCAGAGACATCTGTATTCAAAGAAGGTGATCCAATGGATTTGTCCTGCTAGGGTTCAGTGAAAATACCTATTGTGTTTCCTAATATAAGCACCACTCAGAATTTGCTTAGCAAAATCTCTATCTCCACCTCAGAAGAATGCACAAGTGATCAGAGGCATCCAAGCATTTCAGCCTTATACTCCTGTTTATTTTTCAGTGGAGATTATAGAAAACAGTAATTCTTTTTTCCTCCAGGAAAAACTGTCAGAAGAAGAGCGAAAACATAAGGAAGCTCTGGAAGATCTTCACAGGGTGGTAGATGAGGATTCAAGAAGTGAAAGCAGCAGTGCAGATGAAGGCAAAGAAAAGACCAAATTGCTGTTAGAGAGACTCAAAGCTTTAGAGGTAAGAAACTCAATAATAAGTACGTAGGTAAAGAAAAATCAGTTATACTTCTTTTATTGGCCCTGCTTTTGAGTGAGTATAAATCTCCCTCCTTCTCTTCTCCCAGACTAATATGATCTGGTGTCACCTGCTGAGATTCATCTGTCAGTGATGAGTAACAAATTAAAATTTGTAGCACTGAGAGGGTCTTGACCTAGTGACTATGATTATAATTCCTTAAAAAGAGTACATAGGACAATAATTGACTTTAAATTAAAAGTCAGCCCTCAATTGGATCATTTCCTGAAATTGCAGGTTCTTTTAGGGAAGGAGCTGTGTGATATTTCACCTTGTTTTACTAATGCTAATAAAATTAATGAATGAGTAAGAAAAATATTAATATTTAATAGAATATAACGATGATTGGGGGCGGCGCCTGCAACTCAAAGGAGTAGGGCAACGGCCCCATATGCTGGAGGTGGCGGGTTCAAACCCAGGCCTGGCCAAAAAACTGGGGAAAAAAACAACAGATGATTGTAATATATACATACAAATTTTAAGCAGTAGAACTATTTCTTTAAAAATAACCTGTATAGGAGTTGAACATGTAAAGCATATGAAAGTGGAGCTGAGGCTATGCTAATTGGTTCTTTAGTGAAATTTTTGGAACATTATAGTTCTACAGTTTGAAAACCACTAGTCTTTTAATTAGCGGCATTTGACATCATTTCAAGTGTCAGGATCAGTCATCAAAGATCATGTCAATTATTAGTTTTTAATTGCGGTTTCATGTGCTGAAAGAGTCAGCAAAGAAGGGGTCTTCACATAATATCTAAAAATGTAGTTCTGACATAGAGTCTACAGAATCCTGGAAATGTTAATCACGTGAGAACGTGAGCCCTGGGGAAGTCTTGTTTTCTGTGCTTGGTCTCTGCTGTTCTCCCTCTGATCTGCCACATTGTTTACAGTGAGTGTGCCCTTTGATGATAGTAAAGTGAACTAGTTAAGATGATGGACTTAGGAGCCACCTTTTCACAGTTCAGTTTGAATCCCTGTTCCACTGCTTTCTAGTTTCAGAATCTTCATTTTATTTATTTATTATTTATTTATTTTTATTAAATCACAGCTGTGTACATTAATGCAGTCATGGGGTACCATGTGCTATACAATTTGAAGTATTTTCATCACACTAGTTAACATAGCCTTTCTGGCATTTTCTTAGTTATTGTGTTAAAACATTTATATTCTACATTTAGTAAGTTGCACATGTACCCTTGGTAGGTATGATCCCACCAATTACCCTCCCTCCACCCACCCTCCTCCCCTCCCTTCCCTTTCCCCTTTCCCCATATTCTTAGGCTATAATTGGGTTATAGCTTTCATATGAAAGCTGTAAATTAGTTTCATAGTAGGGCTGAGTACATTGCATACTTTTTCTTCCATCCTTGAGATACTTTGCTAAGAATGTTCCAAAATCTTCAAAGTTTCTTCTTTCCTCAGCTGAAAAAATTAGGGTTACAATAGTAGCTAACCTTACAGGGAAGAAATGAGGATTAAATAAGTAATTGTTTTTAT
>CAUYPK010087906.1:0-25479 GCA_963574355.1 Loris lydekkerianus | reverse complement strand
AGGAGCAGCAGGGTTTAAGGCTCCCTCTGGAGCTGGGTGGACAGAGGAGCAGCAGGGTTAAGGCCCCCTCTGGAGCTGGGTGGACAGAGGAGCAGCAGGGTTAAGGCCCCCTCTGGAGCTGGGTGGACAGAGGAGCAGCAGGGTTAAGGCTCCCTGGAGCTGCACAGCTCTGCCTGCACTTCACCTTTTATTCCTTTACTGGAGTTTGAAATTCCTGACTTTCTAGAAAGGAAGATTGTTCTCCTTCAGACCAGGGTGCTCTTTCTCACCTGCCAGCTCTTGGTCTTAAGCTTACTCTCCACCCTCAGGCTCCAGGACACTTTGTCACTTACTCCCTGAGCTGTGGAAGCTGGGACAGCTGCCCTCTCCGCTCAGTGCCCTTCTCTTCTCTGCCTTGTTCTTGGAGGAGTGATTTAATGACTTTAGGGAAGGGTCAGAGCCTCAGAGAGGAGGCTGCAGCCTTTGATTTTAATGCTCTTTTAAAAGCACTAAACCAGGCAGGAAGACCTTCATTTTCCTCTGCTGCACCCCTTTTAATAAAAGGGTTTGTTCTGTGAAACGTGGGGTCAGTCAAAAGGTAGCACTTAAGGGCCTAGAGGGGAACACGTGGCAGGATTCCACCTCTGAGAGTTCCCTGCTCCCGATCTCACTCTTAAGTATTCTAACTGGTGTGCAGTTAGAATGTGTGCAGGTCTCCACCTCTGAAAGTTGCAGGTCTCCACCTCTGTATTGCACTGGTGTGCAATACAGGTGTGCAGGTCTCCACCTCTGAAAGTTCCCTGTTCCTGATCTCACTCTTCAGTATTGTAACATGAATGTGCAGGTTTCTGCCTCTGAAAGTTCCCTGCTCCCTATGTCACTCTTCAGTATTTTAACGTGAATGTCTTAATTATTGTTATTATTTTTAAATAAACAGGAGACTATTTTTTAACCACCAGCCATTGCCTGTATTTGGAATGTTGGAAAACAACAAGATATATATTTAATCCTGTTCTTACTGGACACTAATCAGTTACTTGGAGGAGGGTGTGGCTATGTCATAAACTAAACAAGGCAGGAGAGCTTCTCTTGGAAGTGAAAGAGAAATAAGAAATGGACCAAGTGTTGAGGGTCTAAGGAAGCTTCGTAGGGAATAACTTGGGAGGTAGAGTTTGTAGGCATTTTTGTTAGTCACCTCACTTCCTTTGTCTGCCTGGCTACACCTGGCCTTGTCCTTGCTGTCACCCTCCTGAGCCCTCCCCTTCTTATGCATGTGGCATAATCTCCACCATCCCAGGTCTCAGGTGTTACGGAAGTGCACCTGCCTAGATCAGGTCCCCGAGGTCACGTGGCTGGTTTTCCAGTGTCATTGTGCAGGTCTGGAGAGACCTCAGTGGAGGCACCAGGAGCCCTCTGCCCCCTCCCTTCCTCTGCCCCCACGGTACACCCCCTGTTCCCTTGGTTTGGATCCACGTCTGCTGTCTTCCCACGGAAACCTCCACGTTCTTCGCTGCTTGTCCTGTGTTTTGTCTGCCTGTGTGTGTGGATTCAGTTTAGCGGTGAGCTCCTTTTCCTAGCTCCAGCTCCTAGCGGTGAGTGATAAACTGAGTTACTGTTTGTAGCTTCATATAGGATAGCACTTCTGTTTACTGAAGAAAATACTTCAAAGTATTTAGTGTAATTGTTATATTAGTTCAGTAAACATAGTTGGTTTTTGTTCAGAAATTAATTATAAAGCTTGAGATATAAGTAAATGCATTTTTGCACATGCTATTTGTAACATTTTCATAATATGATAGTATTTGTTTTAGGTTACTATTAGAATATAAATTTGAAACTAGAGGGTATAGTTTATTTTGTTTGAAAGCGATCTTTTTGAAACATCTTAGTAATTTATGCCTCAATAAATAAAGGGGTGAGTTGGCGTACTCAGGCCATTTGTTGAAGGTGATTCAAGGTGGTAGGGTTCAACCTGGGGCCAGGGGAGGGTGTGGCCTCAGAGTCCGGACAGTGGGCAAAGCTGGGACATCATGTGGAGCAGCAGCAGGTGCAGGGGTGTAGCCCAGAGTCTTGGAGGCGCTGCTGATAGGGACTTAGGAATCGGCACAGAAGGAGTCTCCGTGTGGGGGTTCCCTGAAGCCCCATTCCAAACCTTCCTCCTTCCTGGGGCACTGGGGTCCTTAGAAGAGCTATTCACTTTCCTGGTTTTGGGGTTAGCAAGGGAGGACTTTCCAGAAGATTGCCAGGGGCTGTGTGTCTGTGGGGCCATGTTTTGTGGGGACCTAGGGCTTTCTGTGGGTGGGAATGTGGGGCTGCTTGCCAAGCCTGGCTTGGGAAAGGTGCCATTGGTCACAGACAGACTGTGTCAGGGTTGTTGACGACGAGGCCATCCTCTGATGGCCACTGGTGCGTAGCCGTGTCTTCCCGAGGATCTCTGTCTGCATCTGAGCTCACTGCTGGGTGCCTTTCTCTAGGTCTTGTCAGCAAGAATACACATGTTATGGGGAAGTGGTTCAGCAGCTTTCCAGTCTGCGAGACATTTCTGCTGAGACCTAGTCATTTTCACTCAGGAGAGGAGAGAGGTCCCTTGGACACACCCTTACCTGCGCTGCTGTTGTATGGTTGTGGCTGTGACTTGTCCTAACACCACACCTGGTATCAAGTTCTGGCTCAGCTATGGGAAGGGGGGGGCTGCTGGTGTGACTCTTGTATCTCTTGGTGGCCTTGTTATTGCCCGGTGGGGCTCTCTTTGTGCAGTGCTGTACTCTGGAAGCACAAGAACAAGCCATCATGAGCACCAGCTTGTTTCCGAGTCGCACGCTGCACCTCTGCACTGGCGGACCCTGTGACTTAGGGGTCTACACGTTGTGGTGCGTGTCATCCACACACAGAGTTCTCAGGGCTCCTGAGGCCTTTCTGAGCCTCTTGCTGGTGCCATCTGGTAAACTTGGGCTTGCAAACACTGTGTAAACTGTGAAGCTGTTCGGTGGGGGCAATGTCGGCAAATTCTTGGAGTAATGGTTTGGGACTGAGAATAATAAAACCTAGTGTTTAGGCTCATCAGGATGAAAGGAACAAAGAAAAAGCTTGTATGGTGACGTCACTGTTAGTCATTGTTCACGTGTAAGCCATGCTAACATGTGACCTAGTTGTCATCAGGTGACAAAATGTCACAGGAAAACCTGCTGATCTAGGTTTTAGGTAGATTCTCCTTTGGATGGGTCAGAGTTGTGGCACTCGCACTCCCACCAGGTGGGAGGTGAGATCCCAGCACTGAGTGGTGTTCATGCAGTCATGATGGTTAACCCGTTTTAGGCAGTGCAGACCTAGGAATCCCCATGCACGTCTGGGCAGCATCTGTGCTTGTTCCTCATTACGCAGTCATCTTCACTTCACATCTGTGCTGGGCACCCAGAGTTTTCTCTCTTCCTAGAAGTGAGACTCTTCCTGGTGCTTCACTGTGTCTCAGATGTCACTGTGCACTATTCTCATGTATGTCTTAAGTGCCCAGATCCTTCCAAGAGAAGGTACTCAACGGTTTTCTGTGGTGTGTGCTTGCTGGGCCTGGCTACAGGACCTCAGGGCTGACTATATCCTGGCCTGTGCTCTGTGGGTGGCAGCAGCCCGTGGCTTGTTGGATTGCGGAACACATTATCTGTGCTGTCTGATGTAGTTAGCCACTAGCCACATGGTGCTAGTGAGCACTTGAAATGAGGTTAGTACCACTGAGTCCTGTGTGGCTGGTGGCCACTCAGTTGTGGCTCAGAGGAGAAGGTAGAGAAAGCAGGTGGCCTGGATCATGCTTATGTTCAGATCTGTTCATAGCAGTGACCTGCAGAAAGTTCCATCTGCACCTCAGCTGCTGGCATTTGGCCGTGGGCCCACTGTGGCCAGCCTGTGTGAGTCAACCAGTCCCCTCCTCCCTGGGGAGCTCCCCTCGCCACTCTGGGCAGGGACGTGCTCTGCCCTGACCCAAGCATAGAGAGGAGCCCGTGGAGGGTGGGCGTGGGCCTTCTCCGTGCAGCAGAGGGAGGGGCCTTGGGAGCAGCGAGCCCTTGCTGTCGGGCGCTCTCTGTAGAGGCTCTGACACATAGCAGCCTTCTCGTCTTTGCTCTCATCCTGGGTAGGATATTTTTATCCACATTTTGCATTTTAATTATGTACATTATGTATAAACTACATTTTGCATGTACATATAGTCTAATTTTAGAAGCAGATTTATTCTCACATCTTTTCTGAAGCCCATGTGTTTTAAAAGTAGCACATTATGCAACATAGAAGGGAGGCCAGCTGTATTGGGCATGACTAAGTGTGTGATGAAGCCGTAGGGTGCAGCTTCATTTCCATTATCCTAGGGGCATCCTGGACAGCTCAGGACGTTTGCGGGACGCTGGGGCATGCTGGATGGCTCAGGACGTTTGCGGGACGGTAGGGCATGCTGGACGGCTCAGGACGTTTGCAGGACGGTGGGGTATGCTGGACAGCTTAGGACGTTTGCGGGACGGTGGGGCATGCTGGACGGCTCGGGACGTTTGCGGGACGGTAGGGCATGCTGGACGGCTCAGGAAGTATGCTGGACGGCTCAGGACGTTTGCGGGATGGTGGGGCATGCTGGACAGCTCAGGATGTTTGTGGGATGGTGGGGCATGCTGGACGGCTCGGGACGTTTGCGGGATGGTGGGGCATGCTGGACGGCTCGGGACGTTTGCGGGACGGTGGGGCATACTGGACGGCTCAGGACGCATGCTGGACGGCTCAGGACGTATGCTGGACGGCTCAGGACGTTTGCGGGATGGTGGGGCATGCTGGACGGCTCAGGACGTTTGCGGGATGATGGGGCATGCTGGACGGCTCAGGATGTTTGCGGGATGGTGGGGCATGCTGGATGGCTTGGGACGTTTGTGGGATGATGGGGCATGCCAGATGGTTCAGGACATTTCAGACTAGAAGAGAATAGCCGTTTAGAGCCTTGGTAAACAGTAAAGAAGGAATAGCAAGTGTTGAGAAACAGGGAAGAGACCAAGTTACTATGAGTTTGAGTGCTTGGTGTTATAAATGTGAGATTTTTCTTAGAAATTATAAGTCACATTTTGGCTTTCTCCATCCTGTGAGTACTTAGTCTCATGATAGAAAGTAGCTCTAATCAATGACCACAAGTTCATAGAGTGAGTCTCCTTGCTGCTGGGGGTGCTTGATTCAGAGGGGACACCCAGAGACCTGCTGGAGTTGGAACTAGGGCAGTTTGTGCCCAAGGTCCTGCCTGCATGGTGGGTGGCACAGTGCCAGAAGGCCTGCCAGGCTGGCAGATGTGTGGGGAGCCAGAGCGCGCTGTAGTCTGAATATCCCCCCTGAGTTCTGTGTTGAAACTTAACAGGCAGGACCTTGAGGTGGTGATTAGGTCATGAGGGTGGGGGCCTGGAAATGGGATTAGCATCCCGAGGGGCTGTGTGTTTCCTTCAGCCTGCCAGGGTACAGCCAGGCACAGAGTCTGCAGGTGCCTTGACCTTAAACTTTCAGAACTGTGTGCAGTACATTTCTGCAGTTTATAAATCACCCAACCTGATGTGTTTTGTCACAGTGGGGGGCACTAAGAATGCTCATTGGTGGGAGTGGCAGTTGCGGGGCCTGGGCTTCGTCCTGGGGCTTGTGGTGATGTTGCCTTCCTCTGTTCCCGCCAGGCTCCCACCATCTGGTCCTGTCCCTGGTCGGGACCCTCCTCAGGAGGGGCTGTGTGGTAGGAGGCCTGTGCGTGCTCAGCCCTGGCCCGATGGAGACGGGCTCACAGGAGGAGGTCTGCACCCCCGTTCTGGGCTGCCTTGCTGGGTTCCAGGCGCTGGGTTGTAGGGATTCCCAGGCCGTCCTTGTTCTGCACCTGTGTGAAGCCGGCATTTCACACTCAGCTCCCTGTCTTTGCTTCTGAACTTGGCTGTCCTGCGTGGCCAGCCTGTTTCCTCCCTGTGCTGACGTGCGTGAGTCTGTCTGTCTGGATCCTCCTGTCTCCCGCTCTTTCTGCTGACTCCATTGAGAACTTTTCTGGGTTACTTCTGCTCGTCTTGTTGGTTTTCTGTGTTAAGATCCTGTACAGTCCTGGTATGGAATGGCTTGCCCTGGTCCTGGAATTTTCTCTGCCTTTCCTATTAGTCCATTAATCCGAGTCTTTTTTCGGAACTTCATTATCTAAATTGCCTCTTGACTCTTTCAATTCTGCTGTCATTGTTTTAATTTCTAAAAGCTCCTTAATTTTGTCATGAGTATATTATTTTAACGGCAGCTTTTTTGTTCTTTATGGACCCAGTGTCTTGTGTCTCACTCGCTGTCAGTTGTGATTCCTTCTGGTAGTCTTCTGCTCCCCGAGTGGTAACTGTCAAGTAGCCCTCTTTCACCTGCTCGTCCCATCCTGTTTCTGTCATTCCTAGTAGATTTTGGTGGTGTTGATCCTTTTGTGCCTTGCTCTGCTTTAAGATCGGCACACTGCAACCATGGGGCTGCGACTGGGGAACCCCCGGTGTTAATATTTTGGTCACTTTTCCTCTGGTACTGGCTGGGAATCGGGCGGGCAGGAGCGTGTCAGGTGCAGGGAGGGTGGGTCAGGGCTCTTGGGGGCCCTGCTTCTGGTTGTGTGGTCCCCTGACTTTTTGGGAGGTGGCACGCTGCTGTGTGAGACACCACCTGGCTTGACTGCCTCTGACTCCTCAGGCCTCTGGGGGCCTTCCAGCGATGGTCCTGGTCACCTCTTCCTGTGCTTTTTGCTCTTGTGAGTTTGTGCTTTCTGAACACTCTAACTGGTCACCATGATGGCGGGTCTGGGAGGAGGGGCTCTGTATCCAGCCTCTCACCTGGAGTGTTGGTCTCAATGCTACTTTGGTAGAAAACCTTAGAAACCAGATAACCACTTTTAACAGTTCTCCTTATTATATGCATAATTTAAGGCTCCACAATACCTATTTTTCTCACTATCCCAACACACAGAAGTTTGTGGGTTTGTTGCTGTGCACAGGTCCTGGCAGTCTGGACACTGCAGAGGAGAACTTTGTAACAGTGCTTCTTTCCAGGAGTTTTATCTCCCTGTGAGATTATTCTGGGCTTTGGGCATCTTTTCTCCCAGATGGGGTACAGGAGGTCTTTCCTGCCCGGTGTTGTGTCTCTCACTTGGCATTTTTCCACTGTCTGTAAACTGATGACTCTGTCCCTCTGTGCTGTGTCTGCAGGTTGCCTGAAGCTCAGCAGCGGGTTGGAGGCTGCTTTTTAAACCTGATGCCACAGATGAAGACCCTGTACCTCGCATATTGTGCCAATCACCCGTCTGCAGTGAACGTCCTCACGGAGCACAGGTCTGTCCACATCGGCACAGAACCAGAGGGAAGGTAGAAGCTCTGTGTCCATCCAGTACGAGAACTGACAGTGTGAATATCCACTTGGTTGTTACCTGAGGATAGTTTTAATTACTCTCAGAACTAGTCCTTAAGTGCTGGTAAGACGTCTTTGAAATGTTGCTTAGTTCTTGTAAAAGAAAAGGTCTTGTGTGAAGTCTCCCTTCAGCCTGGAATGCTTTGGAGGGAGGCTGAAGGAACTTATCAGTGGGTAGGTTGTAGGCAGAACAGCAAGTTGTAGACCATTAACTGTAGCTTTTCAACCTGAAACAAAATTGCAACAAGTGAAACTGAAGGTACAGGTTTTGGGCAAAGTGTATTTCCTGTTCCTGTGAGCTGGAAGGAGCCGTTACTTGGTTACTTTGCTTGGCTGTTGGGGGCATCAAGGGCTGGGCTCAGGGACTGTGTCAGGAGACCCCGCAGATGGCCTGAGCTCAGAGCCTGAGTTTCTGCTTCTAAAGGAGACATGTTATTTTTCTAAATGTTTTAGAGAAAATTTCATGATTTCTCTCAAAAACAGCAGTCCCAAGATTTTTCAGAACTATAAATACAAAAAATAATTGGTTTAATAGCATGGAGATAAATGCTATTGTGCTTCAAAGTTGAAGTTTAGTTTCCTTCTAACTAAACATTTCAATTTAAAACTGAAGAACCCGCCCTTCCTTGGTGAGCAGGTGTTGAGTGTTGCAGTGGGGGCCCTACTGGGTCATGGGGTATCCTCGTAACGTATTGGAAGTGGCGACAGGAGGAATTGACTTTGAGGCCTTATGCTGCCTCGGGCTCTGGCACCTTGGGCTGGCCTCGCTAGGTCTGGAGCTCAGCTCCCTTCACTAAAAGAACTTATCCCTAAGGTTATTGCAAGCATTAAACAAAATTAAACAAAACAGGGAAAAGTGAGTCAGATCACAGCAGACATGATAAATGCTCAATAAATGCACCTTATTTTGTTGCCTTATATTGTTTTTTTTTTTTTTTTTTTAAAGAAATGACCTTGGGCTTTACCGTTTCCTGGATATGCTTACACATTAAAGGATTAGAAGTTTTGAACTTGCCATTTATGTTAAAGCATCCCCAGTCCTGAAGTGAAGCAGCAGCCTGTGACAGGGTGTTGGGACCCAGGGCAGGAAACCGCAGCACACCCCGTTTGTCACCCTTCTGGGAGTGAGGGCTGTCTGAGCCATGTTTCTTCTTCAGAGCCCAAGTGTATTTTCAGTTATGTGCTATACCCTCTGCTCTGGGAGCTGATAAATTACCTGCAATGTCCACAGAAGTACAATGGAGATATTAAATTTGCATCTCCAGAAATTCTGTGAGAGTTATTGCTGGAGCGGTGAGGGCAGCACGCAGAAAACATGTGGAGTGTGGGGGTGCACGTGGAGACCTTCCCACCCCCCCTTTCTTGGAGTGGAGGAATTGATCCTGGAGTGCACTTGGAGGGATAGAAAGAGGGCAGGGTGGACACCTTGGGGAAGAGTCTAGCCCAGTACGTTTCCTGTGGAAGTGAGGAGCTGTCCTAATAAAAATGACATTGAAAGTGGCTGAAACCGTTCAAGTTTCCCTAGTGTTAAGGCTTGAAGAGACATTTCTGGGGGCTGTGCTGTGTTTATCCTCCTCTCTAATGACAGTGTCATGTCGGAGTTGTTGCATTTTCTCAAAAGAACCAGAGGAAAAACTTCAGGTGAGGTTTTGAGGTAGGAGAGTGTCTGTGTGTCCTGCGTGTAGCCAGCTGAGGTGGCAGAGTGGGCACACAGAAGCTGCACTCTCAGCCATCCTTACTAGTCGCCATACTAGTGGGGTCTGGGAGAGGAAGGTCCCTCGGAGCTGAGCTCTCCTGAGGTCCCCAAGCCCAGAGCTCCCACCTGCCTGCCCTAAGTCATGTCTTCGTCCCAAAGCATGAGCAGGTGACTTGACTGCGATTCCATGTGACTGCTGGCTTCTTCTAGTGCCCCTGGGTTTATATAGGGTGCTCAGTATGTGACCTTTTCCATGCTTCCCTGCGTTAGTCCCTGCCTTAAGCTCTCGTGCCTATGGGCATAGTATCCTGGTTTTACGCTCTAGAGCAGTGGTTCTCAACCTGTGGGTCGCCCACAAGAACTGTATTAAAGGTCCGCAGCATTGGAGTAATTTTCTAAGGACTGTTTATGTGCAATGTTGAAGTCACAGTCTTACTTGCACCAGTGGAGTCCTTGGTTGTCTCAGTTTTAAGTTGGGAGTGTAATTCTTGGGGTGGATGCAGAGCCCCACTCTGCGGGGTCTCAGCCCAGGTGCCCCCTTTGCATTGTTGTGGTGGTGGATACCTATGTCTACAGCTATTTGAAATGGACTTGGGTGCACCATCCAGTCTGTAAAAACTGGTTCTCCGTGGCAGTTTGTTGCTGTCTGCTTGACTCCGTTGTCCTCTTTTGTGGCCTCTTGCAGCCTGCGGTGACCCCAACTGAGTGTGAAGGGCCTTGCTGTGCGAGGCTGCTGGTGCTGAGAGGAATGGAGGTGAAAGAGCTGTGGTTTGTTGAAATAGCCGTGACTAGCTGTCTTGTTTTATATGGCACTAAAATTTTTTGAACATTGCAAAGTGAAACTAAAACAGTGGTCTATAAAAATTCATGAAATTATTTTTCCTCCTTAACTGTGTCTATGTTCTTAGCATTATTGAATATCAAAAGTAACTTTTGCTTGCAAAATTTTTGCTTTTTAGGTCTTAGAGCTTTTGGGGGGAGGGGTAGTGAAAAGGGCATCCTGCTTGGTTTAGCTCCTAACTGTGGTTAGGAAATAGTACATGTAACCCAGAGGTACAAATAAGGATGAGGATAGATTTTTTTTCTTGGTGGAAAAGGCCTTGCATGTGTTATGCTGAAAGGATTGAAGTAAGCTGTATCATGAAGGTTTGTTATGAGACTGATAAATGGTTCAGCACCTTCAGAATCGTTGGTGAAGTCCCTCTGCTCATGCTTCAGGGATGGAGAATGAGGAGTGGGGCTTCTGAACAAGGACCTTGAGTGAGTGGCGGTGCCGGGGAGCAAGGCAGTGTGGCTGTGGTGACAGGGCACGCCTGGTCTGTGCAGGCCGGGCCTGACTTTGCTGGGGTCGTCATCTGCATGACACTCAAAATGGGGTGTGTGTCCTCCCCACCTGCAGCAGTGTCAGAGGCGTGAATGTATAAAGCACCTGTCTAGGCCAGGCACGGTGGCTTACGCCTGTAATCCCAGCATTTGGAGGCTATGGGGATTGCCTGAACTCACAAGTTCAAGATCAGCCTGAGCCAGAGCAAGACCTTGTCTGTAAAAATAGCCAGGCATTGTGGCAGGTGCCTGTAGTCCCAGCTGCTCGGGAGACTAAGGCAAGAGGATCACTTGAGCCCAAGAGTTTGAGGTTGCTGCGAGCTGTGACACTACAGCACTCTACAGAGGGTGATATAGTGAGACTCTGTCTCAAAAAATAAATTAAAAAAAAAAAAAATAAAGCATCTATCTAGTGTCAGCATGGCAAGTGGTCACATCACTGAACCTCCTTGCCCTCTGTCCTGGGGTTCTGCTGTCCTGGACTCGCGTCCCCATGAGAAAGTTGATGCTGAGGAAGGCAGAGGGTGTCCCCATGTGGGAGATGATGGTGGATGTGGGACCATGCACTCAACGCCATTCACGTCCAGGCAGTCTCCAGAGTGAGCAGGGTGTCTACAGCAGGGTCCTGGAGTTGGCACCAGGCTTGGTGTGCACAGTGCAGCAAGTGTTAGCACAGAGTTGTAGACACAGATGCACACGTGTTCCCAGAGACATGCATGTCTGGAAGTGCCCTGTTTCTGTGTTGGCACAGCAGAACCTCACAGCTGACACCCCCCCTACCCCGCACCTCCCCACTGACCACCTCAAGTTGACCTAATTTTCATAGACACAATATGCACCTTGTATACATCTGAGTGCAGCAAGCCTAGTTCCTTACGGTGACCACCACTGTATGGAGATGAGTTTGTCACAGTCCCCTGGGGATCAACTCGCAGAGGTTCTGCTGTAATTATACAACCGTATACAGATCCTAGAGCACGTGTTCACCCTTGGACATGTCCCTCGCTGTGGACAGGCTGATGGCCTCCAATGGAGGTGTTCTGCGTTGTGCTTACTTTTGTGGCTCCTTAGGAGCAGTGCAGGCCCTTTGGGGCATGTCTGTGGCGTGTGGACACATCCAGGCCATGTCCACACGGACATGGATGTGATAGCTGAAACCTGCCCAGGGATAAGGTCAGTGCTTGGGACACATGTCCTGGCTGCCCTGCGGCGCTCACAGTGTCCTGCTGCTTCTCTAATGTACATCTTCTCTCCGGCTGTGCTGCGCTGCCCAGTGAGGAGCTGGGGGAGTTCATGGAGGCGAGAGGTGCCAGCAGCCCTGGGATCCTCGTGCTGACCACAGGCCTCAGCAAGCCCTTCCTGCGCCTGGACAAGTACCCCACACTGCTCAAGGAGCTTGAGAGGCACATGGAGGTACTCCCCACCACACTGCTGCTCGGGGCCTGCCCGACTCGGCTGTGACAGACATTGTTATTAGTGATTCTTCTTAGAGCCCCAAGAGACTTCACCTAGAGATTATAGCCTAGTGGACTTTCAGAATGATTTTGTTGACTATTAAGGTTTTCCCCTTCCCCGCCCCTACAGAAAAGCATCTGCTCTTCCTCTCCCTTCCCTCACCCGCTATTGCTGACGGAAAAGTGGCCTGAAGCTGGAAAACAAAAGCCGATTTCCAGATGGCATTAAGGTGTCATAGCAGGAACATTAAACTACAGACAACAAGTGCACAAGTTGCAGAGAAACGATGCAGGAAGGGCTGTGTAACCAATGGGTTTGCTTGTCTTACTCATTCAGTGGCAGGTTGCAGGCCTGGCAGGAATTGGATTGAAGGGACTCTCCTGCCTGGGGTGGGCAGACCTCTCCTGTGGGCAGGCACGGAGATCTTCATAGCTGCTTAGCTCTGGGTTCTGGTGCAGGAGCAGCCAGAGGCCACATGTGAGCCCTGGGTGAGGCCATTTCAATGAAACTAGAGGGACAGGACAGCACTGGTTTGCTCATGCTTTTTGGCTGTTCAGTCTTAAAGTATTTTCTCCAAGTCCATTGACTGAATGATGATGCTCTTAAAGGGTAAGAAACGGTGCTTTAAGGGTGACTTTTAAAAAGGACATGTTAAGGGCTGAAAAGTGTTAGCAAAGTTTCTGGCTGGTCTGTAGAAAGTGCTTTTTTAAGAAAAACTTCATCACGAAAGCTAATAATGTGCTGCTTTTATTCCAAGGATTATCACACCGATAGACAAGACATCCAGAAGTCCATGACTGCCTTCAAAAACCTTTCAGTAAGTGGTTAAGCATGTTGTGTTTTCTCTTTTTCAGAGATTGTTTTGGGAAATGAATGTAGGAGAATTAATCAACTGAAAAAGTTAGATAATAAAAAGTGTGTGCATGTGAATTCAGCGTTTACTCAAATAAAATAAGAACCAGTGCATAGTAGGCATTGTAGGCATTGCCTGGCTGGTAAGTGAACACCAGAAAGATGATACAGTGATTATTTAAACTTAAGAAAACACAATATAACTGATGTTAGAGACCTTAAAATTATTTAAAACATTTTTTTTGGGCTGTCCCCACGGTATCTGTGGTGCTTCCCGTGGGACAGGGGGCTGGTGTGGCCTGGTCACCTGCCCCGAGCGGCCTTGTTCATGGTCAGGTTCTCTTAGCCCTTCTCCCTTTGCTCAGTCTTCTGTATTCTAACAAAACCAGACTGAAAGTATTTTTCTTGTTCACTTTACATTTTTCTTTGTTGAAGTGGCCCAATCTGCTGTATTTTTCTAAAGTAGTGTTCAGTATTTCAGAGCAGTTGTGTGTGTTGTTTTCTTAATTTCATACAATTAAGCAAATCATTCAATAGATTATCTAAGAAATAAGATGCAAACCAGTAATTATCTTAAGAAGAAGTAAGATACAAAGCAATGTGGCTAGAACATAAAATTTTAGAGTCTGTCTCTTTACAGTGTTGTTCTGTGTGTCTCAGGCCCAGTGTCAAGAAGTCCGGAAGAGGAAAGAGCTTGAGCTACAGATCCTGACAGAAGCCATCCGGAGCTGGGAGGGAGACGACATCAAAACCTTGGGCAATGTCATCTACATGTCCCAGGTCCTGATCCAGTGTGCGGGGAGTGAGGTACGGCAGCCTCACTGCAAACCCCACATGTACTCAGCCCACTCTTAGGGTCTCGCAATGCGACACTTTAAAAGGAATTTAAAGCAGTGACAAAATGTAGTAGGGATTCTGTCTTATTATGTAAAAGAGACTGCACATATTCGAGGGGCTTAGAGCTGAGTAGAAGCCAGTTTTGATCCAGCTGACATTAGTTGGTTCAGAGACGTGTGAGCTGAGGGAAGGTGTCCAGGCAGGACTCCGGGAGCCCCATGTGCAGATGTGTGCCAAAGTGAGCAAGCTGGTGCTGTGCAGGCAAGACTCCGGGAACTCTGTGTGCAGATGTGTGCCAAAGTGAGCAAGCTGGTGCTGTCCAGGCAGGACTTTGGGAACCCTGTGTGCGGATGTGTGCCAAAGTGAGCAAGCTGGTGCTGTCCATGCAGGACTTTAGGAACCCTGTGTGCAGATGTTTGCCAAAGTGAGCAAGCTGGTGCTGTCCAGGCAGGACTCCGGGAACTCTGTGTGCAGATGTGTGCCAAAGTGAGCAAGCTGGTGCTGTCCAGGCAGGACTCTGGGACCCCTGTGTGCAGATGTGTGCTGGAGTGAGCAAGCTGGTGCTGTCCAGGCAGGACTCTGGGACCCCTGTGTGCAGATGTGTGCTGGAGTGAGCAAGCTGGTGCTGTCCAGGCAGGACTTTGGGACCCCTGTGTGCAGATGTGTGCTGGAGTGAGCAAGCTGGTGCTGTCCATGCAGGACTTTAGGAACCCTGTGTGCAGATGTTTGCCAAAGTGAGCAAGCTGGTGCTGTCCAGGCAGGACTCCGGGACCCCTGTGTGCAGATGTTTGCCAAAGTGAGCAAGCTGGTGCTGTCCAGGCAGGACTCCGGGACCCCTGTGTGCGGATGTGTGCCAAAGTGAGCAAGCTGGTGCTGTCCAGGCAGGACTCTGGGACCCCTGTGTGCGGATGTGTGCTGGAGTGAGCAAGCCGGTGCTGTGCAGGCAGGACTCTGGGACCCCTGTGTGCGGATGTGTGCTGGAGTGAGCAAGCCGGTGCTGTGCAGGCAGTTCCTGTCAGGGACATGCTGTGTTCTTGGTCATTATACGTTTCCATTAATGTACACTAGTTGGCACTTGCTTTTGGGAATTTCGCTTAAATGTGAGATCAAATGATATGTTTCTGACCCCCCACAGTGAAAACTGAGCCATTTGTTTCACACTTTGCCTTAGTATACATTCATTGGGTCACTAAGCAGGTATTGCTTTTTGAATTTTATTACACCTTTCCAAAAATGATTAACATGACCACAATGTCCTGATAGCCTGTTTTTGAGCATGAAACTCTTCTGATAAGAAATTGAAGTTTAAGACTCAGCAATGTAGGTTCCTATAAAATTTTGAAATATCACACCCTTATTTCCTAAAGTCTTGTAGTTTGGTTAACGTAAGACCATGACTTTCCTTATTTACAGCCTCCCAAACCCCTAGATCTGTCCAGAAGCAGTTATTTCTTAATAATGCTCTTTTAAACTTTATTTAAAATAATTTGTGGAAACTCTCCTAGGTGTGCTGTTTGAAATACAAGAGCTATATGATATTGCAGGTGCTACTCCAGAAATGATTCAGAGTTACTGGAAAGATGGGTGGAGCAGGTTTCCTTTATGACAGATTCCTTGGAGCCTCTGCTCTGAGTCCTCCCTCCAGGGAGAGGATAGGGAGCAGTGAATGGTTCTCGGTCCCGCCTCTGACGGGTGGAAGCTCTGTGTCAAGGCACTCTGCCTGGGCCCAGCGTTCTGAGGTATGTGCTCAGCGCCCTGGCTTCACTTGTGAGGGCTGTGGTTTGACAGTAATGTGAAGAGGGACTGCCTGACGTTGCTCAGCCTCTTTTTAGATTCTTGGGAATTTCTTTTAGTTGTGGTCTCTTTGGCTGTTTTTTTTATTTTTTTATTTTATTATTTTTTTTTTTTCCTGCCTTGTTTAAGCAAATGATTTTTGATATGTAAGTAATGTTTTTAAGTCTTTTAACCTGGCAAAGTTGTGGGATGGATGAAACAACATTGACTTGACATTGGGTGATCTAGGGAAATGCCAGAAATTAGTACTAGGTCAACATTGACTTTCAAGATTTACCTTCTCCTTCCTCTAACTTAGAGACTCCACTTGGTTCTCCTCCCCACTAAAACTTCGCAGGTTCCTTTACTCTAAACCAGAAGAAAATTTTAGATTAACTGAAAATAGTTACTGGTAGGGCTGAGCTCTTCACCAAATTTTTTTTGAAACCGAGTCTTACTTTGTCACCCTCAGTAGAGTGTGTGGCATCCCAGCTCATAGCAACCTCCAGCTCTTGGGCTTGAGTGATTCACTTGCCTCAGCCTCCCGAGTAGCTGGGACTACAGGCGCCTGCCACAACGCCCGCCTATTTTTAGAGACGAGGTCTCACTCTGGCTCAGACTGGTCTCGAACCTGTGAGCTCAGGCAATCCACCGTGCCAGGCCCCTCACTAATTTTGTTTTTTTTGTTTTTTTTTTTTGGGTTTTTTTGCAGTTTTTTTGGCTGGGGCTAGGTTTGAACCTTCCACCGCTGGCAAATGGGGCCAGTGCCCTACTCCTTTGAGCCACAGGCGCTGCCCAGCAATCCATCTTTTTACCTAAATCTTAAAATAGTGCAGAATTTATCATAAGTTTGTTTCCATTTAATTTATCTAATAAAATGTAATAGAAATACTGAAATAGGAAATACAATACAGTGTTTTATAGGGCCTAATAGAAGATATGTATTTGTACTTAACATTTTTAAGTAGAAGTTTTTAAAAAGTTAATTGTATTTGTTTTCTTTTTCTATTAGGAAAAGAATGAAAGATATCTTCTGCTCTTCCCACATATCCTGCTGATGCTGTCTGCTAGTCCTAGGATGAGCGGTTTTATCTATCAGGTAGTTTTACTGGCTTTGCCTCGTGGTAGATGGTGCATGCGTCGTGCACGTGTGGTTGCGCCACATGAGGAACATCGCGCGTGTGGATATGGACATACGATGCCTCTAAGGACACAGACTACTGTGATGCAGAGGAGTCCCTGTCATTGACACGTTATTTTGTGCAAAGCGTCTTACTTCTCTGAGCTGTAGTTCTCTTTTCTGCACAGTGGGTTGGTGGACGTGAGAAGCTGTGGGCTGGCTGCAGTACCCCAAGTACACCAGATTTAAGGAGTAATGTGATTGTTCAGGCTTTTTATATTTTAATCATTTCATTGCTTTTCTTTGAGAAACTGTAACAGCTGATTTGAGGAGGAAATGCAAGGAATAGGTGGGTTTTGTTTTTTTTTTTTTTTTTTTTTTTTTTTTTTAGAAAGTGTCTAACTCCGCTGCTGTCCAGGCTAGAGTGCCGTGGCATCACAGCTTACAGCAACCTCTAACTCCTGGGTTCAAGCTATCCTCTTGCCTCAGCTTCCCGAGTAGCTGGGACTAAAGGCACTCTCCAAAAAGCTTTGCTAGTTTTTCTATTTTTAGTAGAGGTGGGGTCTTGCTCTTATTCAGGTTGGTCTTGAACTCCTGACCTCAAGCAGTCTGCCTGCCTTGGCCTCCCAGAATGCCGGGACTACAGGTGTGAGCCACCAGGTCTGACCCAAGGGGGAATTGTTTTCTCTTGCTATACTTAATTTACAATGGCAAATATCAAGTAGCTTACGTATTTTTCTGTATGTTTAACAGATGCTCTTGGCAGGTGTTATTATTTTTCTTTCAAGTTAGAAAAGCTCATACCCTTTGCATCAGCTTTCTGAAGATGAGCCAGTCAGCAGACACCACTGCCCAGGAGCTGCCCTATGTCCCCTGAGCTGCGTCTCTTTCCAGCATGTGTCATCTGTGTTGTCCCAGCAAAACCTTGCAGCCCTTTCATACCTCCGTGGAAGGTTTTGTCTGCCACCAGAGAGCAGCATTATTCCCAAAGCAGCACTTTAATATTGCTGAAGCCACTGTGTACCGATGAGCTCATTCACTTTTGAGACCCTGCTGAGGAGACCCTATCTGTGGCTGAGACAGCACCACTAGGGTCCCTCCCACACGGGCAGCTGCCCTGGGTTGACCTGAGTCCATTCCCGTCATTCCCTGGCTTTGTGTTCTATGCCTTGGGTCTCCTTTGGTTGGCTGAAGACAGAGTCCTCTGGAGGAGAGCAGGTGACCACTGAGGACTCCTTAGGTCCCCGCCTGCGATGCTGGTCCCCAGTAGGGTTTGCTATCGATGTGTTCACCTGCCCCTGAGACCTTATCCCATGAACAGGGTTTTATCTTCACGTTCCCAGCACTATTTGCTGGGAGTTTTTTCTCTGAGTGTAGAGACTGTCTCATCCATATGAATTTCTGCTATTAGAACCCTGGCTTTGAGGGCTGTCAAACGTGCTAGTCTGAGTAGTACATGGTGTGAGGGCGGCAGGGTCAGCTGCTGAGCGGTGCACTGGTGTGAGGGCGGCAGGGTCAGCTGCTGAGTGGTGCACTGGTGTGAGGGTGGCAGGGTCAGCTGCTGAGTGGTGCACTGGTGTGAGGGTGGCAGGGTCAGCTGTTGAGCGGTGCACTGGTTGAGGGCAAGAGGGTCAGCAGCTGAGCGGTGCACTGGTGTGAGGGCAGGAGGGTCAGCTGCTGAGTGGTGCACTGGTATGAGGGCGGCAGGGTCAGCTGCTCTCTCGAACTCTGCTGTAGGACTTCTCAGCTTTTGGAATGTACCTGTGCGCTGTGACTCTGGGGAGGGCTTGTGCAGTGTGAGCATTTCTCAGGTACACTTGACCACAGCGGTGTCCTGTCTGCCGGGCCCCAGATAGGGTCTCAGTCTCAGCGCTGCTCATGGTTTGGCCCTGGCAGGGGAGTGCCCTGTGCCCTGCAGATAGTGGCAGCCTCTCCGGCCAGGCTGTGACACTTGCACATGTCCTTGGTGGGAGTGCATCCTGCTCCTGGTGGGAAGTGTAGCTTTTGGAAGTCCCCATAGCGTCCTGCCTCTTGGCTGACCAGTGGTTCCCTCTAATCCCTGTAAGCTTTTTCTGAAGACTGGGCTGGCTGCTGTGCACCGTGGTGGTGTCAGCCTGGGCATGTTACCTGCATTGATAGTGGTGGTCAGTCTGCATCTCCCTTTGCTGGCCTTCCATTCGCAGGGCCTGTGTTGCTCACTGTCCTCCTTTTTCGGGGGGAGGGGGTGGGATTTGTCCACCGCTTTGTGCACCGTGTGTGACAGCACGATGACGTGTTCTCTCTCTGGTAGACTACAAAGTGTGACCATCTATTCCTCTGCTGGCCTTAAATGCCACCTTGTTCTGCCTTCAAACTTGGAGTTTCCTCTGCATTTCCTCTTACTCTTTTCTACGAAGTCATTTAAAACAGCTGCTGTGTGCTCTAGTTTTTGAATCTAGATGTATAGTGTTTGTGCTTAGGGCAGCCCGTCAGACTAGCTCTTCTGTTCTGCCGTGGGGCTCTGTACTTTCTTGCCAGTTGAGCTTCTCAACTGTTGGCAAGTTGGTAGTTCCTTTCTAAAATTATTTAGTATTTACTTTATTAATGGTACCTTCTTTACCAGGAGAGCCCTGACTGTTTCTTTTGGGGGGGCTCTTTTTTAGGGGAAGCTACCAACCACAGGAATGACAATCACGAAGCTCGAGGACAATGAAAGTCACAGAAATGCATTCGAAATATCAGGTGATGGGCGGAACCGTGTGAGTGCTGTCCCGGGGAGGGTGTTGTGGCCTCGTGTGCGGGTGCTCGCAGTGTGTTCAGAAGGTGGTGTCCAGGCACTGCTGAGCGACCTCTGTCTGTGCATGTGAGGCCCTCTCCCCCACCCCCCACCCCACCCCCCAGTCCCGCCTGTGTTGCCACCCGGCTGTTTTGTTCCTACCCTTTAGGGAGCATGATTGAGCGGATCTTGGTGTCCTGCAGCAACCAGCAGGACCTGCACGAGTGGGTGGACCACCTGCAGAAGCAGACCAAGGTCACGTCTGCAGGGAACCCCACTGTGAAGCCGCACTCCGTGCCCTCCCACACCGTAAGGCCCTTGCGCTGCCTCCTTCCAGACTAAACAGTGGTGTGGGGTGGAGCAGTCCACAAGAGATTGGTTTTTAAAGTTTATCGATATTTGGGTCAAAAATGCGAAATAATAGCTTCTAATTTCTCTGCAAGTATTTAGTCTTCTCCGTCTTAATAGTGAACTGATTCATGATGATCATTCCTTTGAAACAGCCCTGAATTATGTGATCTCATATGGAACCCAGGGACACTGGGTAGGAAGCTGCCTCTGCTCACAGTGGCCCTGGAGGCATAACCCCCTGGAACCACCACTCCTGGATCACTTTTCTGTAAATTTTAACTGTATTTATTATGTTTCACTTAAGAAAGCAACAAATCATCACAATGATTGGGGGCAAATGCATGTTGATGGCATTAAATTAAAACTTTTACTCATTATTTTAATTATAAGACTTTTTGTATCTTTCAGTTAGAATAGGTCAGCTGCTCTTTAGAGTTTTAGAGACTTTTATAACATGTTTAAACTCCTCTGTACTGGTGTTCTGTGCTTGAGAATTTGGCACGTGTAGTATTTCAATATTATCTTTATCAAGTAGCATTGACAAATTGGGCAGACCTTTTAAAAAAAGAGTTACAGTTTTGTGTTCACTTTTAGTCTGCAGATTTTTCTCATCCCTCTTTCTTGGGTTATTAGGATTGTTGCTGCCACGTACCTCATTTTTCACTTTGTCATCCTTCCTGTTAAAGTTTCACCTTAGGGAGGGTTGCTGTAGGGGCATTCTGATTAGGGTTGTGTGATTTCACTCCATTCTGGTAGAAGTTTAGAGATTAAAACCACTCATTTGCTTTTGGTAACATTGTATTTTGAATGACTGCCATTTGTAACTTCTTCATTCTTCTACAAACACAGAAGAAACTTAGCTTTCAAGGAACGAGTTTATCCCAAGGATGTAGGCATGCGTGTGCATGGGTGTTACAAAGATCCGTAGTGGAACTAGGTTACCCAGGGGTGTAGGTGTGCATGTGGGTGTTACAAAGAGGCGTGGTGGAACTAGGTTACCCGGGGGTGTAGGTGTGCATGTGGGTGTTACGAAGAGCCGTGGTGGAACTAGGTTACCCGGGGGTGTAGGTGTGCATGTGGGTGTTATAATGAGCCGTGGTGGAACTAGGTTACCCGGGAGTGTAGGTGTGCATGTGGGTGTTATAAAGAGCCGTGGTGGAACTAGGTTACCCGGGAGTGTAGGTGTGCATGTGGGTGTTATAAAGAGCCGTGGTGGAACTAGGTTACTCGGGGGTGTAGGTGTGCATGTGGGTGTTATAATGAGCCGTGGTGGAACTAGGTTACCCAGGGGTGTAGGTGTGCATGGGGGTGTTATAAAGAGGTATGGTGGAACTAGGTTACCCGGGGGTGTAGGTGTGCATGTGGGTGTTATAAAGGCCTTACAATGCTTTTTCATTCAGATTTTCAGTTACACTCTGAGAGTGAACCTTATTAAAATGTCACTTTAAATCGGGAACTTTTCTCTGTGGCTGGATCCTGCATCTCAGCATTTGCTGTCAGGTTCTCTCGTGACCAGGAAGGTGCCCTTCAGTGGGGAAGGCACTGCACCACCTCCTTTTTGAAGTGTTCTGCGTGTCTGTTCTCCGGGATCCAGCTGTATGCAGCTTAAACCGCATTCCAGTTTAGCAGAGAACACCCTCTTAACACCCTCTTGACTTTTTCAAGTATGGAAAAATGAACTCAAACATTTCTTACTATGACATTATTGCTAGCAGAGGGCTTTACATAATGTTATGCACCTGGAAGTTAGTTGTGGTAGATGGTGGCATGACATGGGCCACTTTCTCGCCCCATGCTAGGCAAGCATGACCCCAGGAGCTTGCATTCCTCCAGGGACCGGCAGTTCTCCATGAAGAGCAGCGAGTGAACAGTTCCAGCTCTGCAGGTCCCTGTCACAGCTATCCTTTCTTTGCCTTATAACACGGAAGCAGTCGTGGAGAGGAGCAGACCTGCTCATGTGCCAGGAAAACGGTTTTTTTTTTTTTTTGTTTGAAACAGACCTTCAGACCTAGGAGTCAGGCCCCAGTTTTGACCCAGTGGTGAACAGCACTTGGCTGGGAGGATTTCCCTCCCTTGTAGCCATGTTTCCCACACAGGGAATGCCTGTTCTCTTATAAAAATTTTTATATGCTAGGCAAGTATGTGTCCCCAAGTGTTATTCTATATAGATAAATGTGGCCGGCGGAGCATCTGCATATCGGCCGTAGTAGAGAACTGTGCCTCCTGGCTGGTGCAGACACTGTGGGGAGTTCCGTGCTCTGCCTGGAGGCTTATGGTTGAAACTTGACTGCTGAAGGTCAGGGATTCAGTAGAAGTGACACTGGGGCTTATTTCACTTGGCATGTTTTTAAGAATGGGGTCAAGTGTCCATGAAAGTGCCCCTTTTGCAGTGAGCATGCAAATGCAAACTCTCACGTTCTGTCTCTGCCTTTCCAGCTTCCCTCCCACTCGGTCACTCCGTCCAGCAAGCACGCGGACAGCAAGCCTGCACCACTGACGCCTGCCTACCACACGCTCCCCCACCCCTCCCACCACGGCACCCCGCACACCACCATCAACTGGGGGCCCCTGGAGCCTCCAAAAACTCCCAAGCCTTGGAGCCTGAGCTGCCTGCGGCCTGCACCTCCCCTCCGGCCCTCAGCTGCTCTCTGCTACAAGGAGGTGAGGTCCTTTAGCCACTCAAATAGCCACCGACAGCGTGCCTCATTGGCATGTGTGGTGTGTCAGGTTGGTCCTTCCGCACAGAACCAGGCAGGGACTCACTGCTTTAGAGCTGTGAAAGAATTGCCTGCCTTTGCCTGTCATTCACACTCTGCTGGGCAGGTGTGTGCAGTGTCCCATCCTGTCTGTGCTGGGCTGACCTGAGGAATACCACTGGGGCCTGGAGCTGGGAGGAGGCTGAGCCTGACGTCGCTTTATAACTTAGAGTTTGTGAGGGTTTCACCTTATTTCTGCTTACTATTTTCCTGCACCTTAAGATGCTTTCTGGATCCTAAGAGCCCTACATTTTGTCCCCAAAAGCCATTTGAGATGAAGAGAACATTTACAAACAAAAATGAAAAGTTATCTAAGGCAGCTCCTGTCCTTGACATGTGGGAAATCATGATGTGGTCTGTGTTTCTCTCCATTCTTATCCAACATTTCTATGTTCATTAGGATAGTTAAAATCTTATTTCTACCCACAAAGAAGTATGCGCAGTTTCAAACACCTTCACCTAAACTGACTCCATGAGAATTGTGTTCCGAGAAGTATTTTCACTTGAAGGAGTTGCTCATTGAGTGTAGTTTTCATAAGAACGAGTGGTTGTGAGTGTGATTGTGACAGTGTGATTACGACTAGAAGTGTGAGAACGAGTGTGGTGTGTGAGGACGGGTGTGGTTCTGAGTGAGAGTGAGCATAGTTATTAGTGTGAGGATGGTAGGAGCAGGGGTGTGTGAGGACAGGTGTGGTTCTGAGTGAGAGTGAGCATAGTTATGAGTGTGAGGATGGTAGGAGCAGGGGTGTGTGAGGACGGGTGGGTTCTGAGTGAGAGTGAGCATAGTTATTAGTGTGAGGATGGTAGGAGCAGGGGTGTGTGAGGACAGGTGTGGTTCTGAGTGAGAGAGCATAGTTATGAGTGAGGATGGTAGGAGCAGGGGTGTGTGAGGACGGGTGTGGTTCTGAGTGAGAGTGAGCATAGTTATGAGGGTGAGGGTGGTAGGAGCAGGGGCGTGTGAGGACGGGTGTGGTTCTGAGCCTGTACACAGGAACAAGTTGAATGTGAGTGTCAGCGTGAGATGAACGTGTTTGGGCGTGAGCTGGAGCATGCAAGGGTGTTGCAGGCATGCATGTAGTTGTGCATGTGAGCAGGTGTGTTAGCACACTTGGTGAGTGTGAGATGGTGTGGGCCCTCCAAATGCCATGAAGGGCTGCCCTTGTCTGTGAGCTGGGCTGCCCCTCGAGGTCCCTGCACATAGCACCAAGGATTTAACCTCATGGGAAAGTGCTCTGTAGGAAATTATAACCAGTACTTCCCATTTTTCTGTTCTTGCTGAATTTCATTTTATTGTAGACACCTTGCTTGTTCATGTGCTCAAGTCAGATTTTTTTGATCATGGGAAGTTATTGAAGAGTATGGGTGTTCTTTGATGTGTTGGTCAGTGTGTGCAGTGAAGAGAAAGCTAGATCCTATAGGCAAGGGCTGGCCAAAGTGGATTGACCAGGGCAGAAGACTGGGCAGAGCTGTTAGGAGCGGCAAGGGCGAGGAGAGGCCTCGAGGTCAGCACAGTCTGATTTTGCTGACTCTGGCTACAGTGGCTTTGCTGGACTCCTCCTGATTGTCCAGTATTGCTGAGTGCCTCCAGGCAGTAGAGGAGGGGTGATAGGAAAGAAGGCTCCAAGTGCCGGCCTGCAGCCCCCGTGCTGGCATGGCCCCTGGAGGGAGTTTGCTGGCCGGGAGCCGTGCGAAGGCAGGTGCACCTGAGCAGGGTAGGCTGGTTTGTCCCAAGTCCTTGTCTCTGCCTTGAGTAGGGAAGCTGTCGGGCATGTGTGTGTTTCTCTTGAGCTGATTTCTGCTGCACTTCTAAGAGCTGCTAAAATTGTTATTTTTACAGAAAAAAATTTTTAAAGATAAATTTAGATCAAGTATTGCTCTGTGTTTAGAGTGCCTCATTACCAAGCTCTGTGGGGGCCTGGGTCCCCACAACATTCGTGGAGATCTGTATGAGGGCGTCGAAACTCAGACTCACTTATCTCAAGTGAAATAACCAATGGGAGCCCGTGAAAGGTGTACACCATGGCTGGTGACATCTAGCCAGGGCAGCAGTGGCCCCTTCTCCACAAGGTCTCTTTAATTCAGTCAAAAATCTTTAATCACATTGACAACATAAAGCATAAAGTTAATTTTAGTTATTCAAAGCAAAGTGCCCCAAGTAATCATAAACAATTAGAAGAAGGTAAACAAAAGAAGAATTGTGCAGGCACATCATGTGATTACAACACACACTTTACAAACGGGGGTGGGGGTGGTGGTGGCTGAACTTTCCTAACTCACTTCTGTGATTCCCATCTGCGCCTGGGCAGGATCAGGTGATAGTAACAGTTGCTAAGCATTCCATTCTCAGCTACACAGTACCAATCAGGCTGTTTGTGGCTTCTGAAGGGCAGAATCCTGGACTCTGGTCAGACACTGACCAGAACATTAGCCCTGAGATGCCAGTGCCAGCGTCCTGTCTCTGAGGCTCCTTGGAGTTCCTACAGCCCTCCAGAAACACCTGGCCTGAGCCACACTGCAAACCTAACTCCCGAGGAACCTATCTCCTCTTCTGAGCTCTGGTTTCTCGCGATCAGGTTCAGGGGTGGTTTATGTTAGCGAAGTGTCACAGAGTTGGCTGTTTTGATACAGTTGGGACCTCAGCTGCCCTGCTGAGTTTTGTCTTGGTCACTTAGTTTCCTTTGAAAGAAGATGTGCTCCAGAGGTAAGCGGGGACATGCCACATGGACGGCTCTACACTGGTGTGGCTGTGTACCAAGGAGCAGCCGGTGCCAGTCCTGTTGCTGTGTCTGTCCTCTGCACTCCCACCTGGGAACGTCACTCACATTCTCTTCTCTCTTGAAATTTTGGATCTTTTCCTATAGTTAAGACTCTTTGGCCGGGTGCAGTGGCTCCCTCCTGTAATCCTAACACTCTGGGAGGCCATGGTGGGCTGATTGGTTAAGCTAACGGGTTTAAGACCAGCCTGAGTCAGAATGCGACCTTGTCTCTAAATAAAAGAAATAACCAGGTGTTGTGGCGGGCACCTGTAGTCCCAGCTACTCAGGAGGCTGAAGCAAGAGGATTGCTTGAGCCCAAGAGTTTGAGGTTGCTCTGAGCTATGAAGGCACAGCACTGTACGGAGGGTGACAAAGTGAGACTGTCTCAAAAAAAAAAAAAAAAAAAAAAAAAAAAAAAA